>VMDO01015587.1:0-50569 GCA_007922755.1 Pedetes capensis
AAACAGTCAGCCATTGAAAACCCTGTGAGGGTCTCTATGAGTTGGATACCGACTTGACGGCACCTAACAACAACAACAAACACTCAAGTTCCTTCCTCTTCAAAGCAATGTGTGGATGGACTCAGGGCAGCCATGAATGGATGAACCGGAAGCTCGTTAGTAGAAACAGGGCCTGTGCAGAGAGCCAGGCCAGGGTGTTGGGTAGCACTGGGCAACCTCACGTCTCAGAACCAACTTTCTGTGTTCGTTAGCTTTCTGTTACTGTGACAAACATCCCTGCACAATCACCTTATAAGGAGGGAAGGTTTGTTTGGTTTCCCACAGTTGCTCAGCCCCATTGCCTCTGGGATCACAGCAGGAATGTGCAGCAGGGGAAGCTGCTTACCTTGTGGTGGACAGGATGCAAAGAGGGAGAGGAAGGGGCCAAGGTCCCAGTGTCCCCTCCCAGGGCACACCCCAGATGAGCTAACGTCCATCCATGAAGCCATGCCTTCTAAAGGTTCCAGCACCTCCCTAGAGTGCCATGGGCTGGGCAACAAGCCTTTAACACATGGGTCTCAGGAGACATTCAGGATCCACCTTATAACGGGCTCCTGGCTCCCTGGTGAGCCTTGTGATCTTGGATAAGCCATGCGTGGCTCTGAGCCTCCATCTGTCATCCAAAATGGTTCTGCAGAGCAAGTGACTGCCATCAACTCCATCGCAGATCTGATGCTCAGTAAAAGCCTGCTCCCTCTCCTGACTCCTCCCCTCTCATTCCAGCTGGGAAATCCCAGTCTCCTTCACGGTCTCTGCTCCGTCCCCCATGGTCCTGACTGGTGGTTGATTTTTGCTTCTGAGCAGAAGGAAGACCTGAACCATGCAGCCCATGGTTGAAGCATCTGACAAAACTGGGTCAGCAGTGAAGATTCTACAAGGCCAGGTCTGCGCTGAGCAAGGGAAGGGAAATGGGATCTACCTAACCCAAGTGAAAAATATCTGGAGACGTTATCAACGCTTGGCACCTCAGAGGTGGGAGTTGTCATTGTTAGGTGGCATTGAGTCCAGTCTGATTTATAGCAGCCATGTTGTTGTTGTTAGGTGCCCTTGAGTCGGTATCCGACTCATAGCGACCCTCATAGGGTTTTCAATGGCTGACTGTTTCGGGATTGCCTTGGGAGTGGGTTGCCAGGTCCTTCTCCCATTTTTACAGTGCTGGGAATGGAACTCGGGACCTCAGAGACGGCAGCCCAGCGCTCTGCCAACTGAGCTGAATCCCAGCCCATTTCAGAGATAGGAAATGAAAAAGGATGTGGCAGAAACGAAAGGATAGACTGTCCCTCTGGTCCCTTCTGGCCCAGCTTCCCCTACAAATGGTAAGAAAGAGGAAGTCGGGGAGCTGGGAGGAAGGGGAGGGGAGGTGGACACACCTTAGAGGACGACCGCCTAGTGGCCCATCTCCTGCTGCCGCCTGTGCACTCCCTCTGCCGGGCTCCCTTTTGCATTTCCTGTCCACAGGCAGGGGCTAAGCGATTTCAGACCCAGAATCCTGGGTCCTCGCATACAGAGGGAGGAAGGATGCAGCCACCTGTAAAGAATCTTCTTGACCTTGTTGCCCTCCTTGCAGAATTACCTGGCCATGGTAACTGTGCTGCCTGAAAGACCCAGTAATCGCTTTCTCCAATGTTCTGCAGGTAACCGGACTGGGGAGGCAGAAAGGGTACTGGGAAGGCCAGGGAGCAGGGGGACTTTGTGTTCCGGATGGAAATACGCGGGCGTATACCCCTAGCTTCTCCCCAGGAATCCTAATATGTGCCCCAGCCCAGACCCTCCCTCTGCCTCCATCTCAGCCCCGCAACCTCCAGGATCACTGGAGCCCAAGGATGTTGAGGAAGTTGAATCTCTGCCTGAGCGGCGAGGCAAGATCATGGCGACACAGAGGTTTAATGCTAGGGATGCAGTGGCCTTATTTATGGCTCCACACATGATCGACTGCAGAGTTTTCATTGAAGGTTTTTCTGCAATGCTCAAATTTTCTACCCGCATGTATTGTATTTTTTAAATTAAAAAAACAAGTAAATGACATTGTTGTTGTTGTTGTTAGGTGCCGTCGAGTCGGTATCTGACTCATAGCGACCCTCATAGGGTTTTCAATGGCTGACTGTTTCGGGATTGCCTTGAGAGTGGATCGCCATGTCCTTCTCCCATAAATGACATTGGAAACGATCTAATTAAGAATTTTCATCAACTCACACGAACTGCCCAAGTTAGGAATGAATAAGTGAAGATCATGTCGTAATTGTCACCTCTACAGTAAAGGCAAAATCAAACAGTTCCAATCTGGGCAGGGTGAGGACTGGAGTGTAGCAGGTCACAGACACCAGAAAAGGGAGGTTGTCCCAGTTCTGAAAATCCAGAACACTTAGGGGTGAGATTGTGTTGGATTAGAATGTGTAATTGGTGATAGGTTCCAGATAGTAAGACTATTAATATCCAGAAAGTGGGGCAGGGACGGGGAGGAAGCTCAAGCAATCTGGCACAGCTGAGGAACCAGGAGGCTCACGGACTGAACAAAACAAGTGTTATTTAAAAGCGATGTTTCACAAATTAAAATAACAACAAAATTCCTGAATTGCCAGGCTTGGTGGCTCATGCCTATAATCCCAGAGACTCAGGAGGCAGAGGCAGGAGGATCATGAATTTTAGGCCAGAGGAAGCCTGTGCAACTTAGTAAGACCCTGTCTCAAGGTAAAAAATAAAAAATGGGTTGACGGTGCAGCCCTGTTGGAGAGTGGGAGGCCCCAAGCGCCCAAAAAACAAATAAACAATCCGCTCTGAAATTTCCCCTGCCTGGCAAGGATAGATTTTATCAGAAGACTATTCTTTAGTTTTAGGAAACATCTCATGCCGGCTCTCTAATTATGCAAATGGACCCTTCAAAGTTGCACAAGACCCTCTTCTGAGAAAGGAAATGTGTTCGTTTGTCTAGAAGGAGACAAAAGTGGTCTTTGGTGATCATGCAAACGTTTCTAAGTTGCTTTTTTTTTTTTTTTTTTTGCAGTACTGGGGGTTGAACCCAGGGCCTTGAGCCTGCACGCTTTGCAAGTGCTGGACCACTGAGCTGCTGCCTCCAGCCCATTTTTTCACTCTTTGAGACAGGGTCTCGCTAAATTACGCAGACTGCCTCTGGTCTTGAACTTGCGATCCTCCTGCCTCTGCCTGCCAAGCCGCTGGGATTACAGGCTGCGCCACCGCACCAGGCTCTAAGTTGCTTCTGAAGACAAGGAGTTTTCGGTGAGGAAGGGATAAGCCTATGGAAAGGATGGTGACACTGGTCTGACTCCCCGGGAGTCCGGGCCTGGTGGCACACCCCTGTGACCCCAGCAGGTAGGAGGCTGAGGCCGGGAATTTCAGGCCAGCCTGGGATACATAGCAGCACCGTGTCTGAAAACAAACAAATAAAATAAGACGAAGATAACAAGTAAATCAAAAGAGTCCTACATTACAAAGACTCTTCTGTTATAAACTCCAGGAAATCCCCAGGTTGACTTGTATCCTCCAAGAGAAAGGTGGACGTTCTAATCCCCCAGCGTCTCGGAATGTGACCTGACAGGGAAATAAAGTCATTGGTAATGTAGTACATTGAGATCAAGTGGGAGTGGAGGGTGCCCTTAATGCGGCATGACCGGTGTCCTTCTAAGAAGAGGAGAAAAGCTGGGTGTGGTGGCACACACCTGTCATCCCAGTGGCTCCGGAGGCGGAGGCAGGAGGATCGCAAGTTCAAGACCAGAGGCAGTGTGCATAATTTAGCGAGACCCTGTCTCAAACAGTAAAAAAAAATGGGCTGGGGGCACAGCTCAGTGGTCCAGCACTTGCAGAGCATGCAAGCGTGAGGCGCTGGGTTCAACACCCAGTACCACAAAAAAAAAAAAAAAAAAAAGAGGAATAAAGACAGGCAGATGCCAACCTATGACAGAAAAGGGAAGAAGGTGGGGCAATGACAAGATGCAGAGATCGAAGTGCTGTGTGGGCCCTGGGCCTCCTGCGAGCTAGGCAAGCACTCTGCCACTGAGCTACGTCCTCAGCCTGAGGCGCAGAACTTGGAACGCCAAGGATTGCTGATAAAGCCCTGGAAGCTGGCAGGAGGCAGGGAAAGCGCTTCCCCTGTAGTGTTCACAGCAAGCCTGGCCCTGCCCATGCCTTGATTCCAGACTCCGAGCCTCCAGAACTGGGAGAAGACCTTTCTGTTGTTTTAAGCCCCCTGGTTGGTGGTATTGAGTGAGGGCAGGTCTGGGAAATCAGTGCATCACTGTAGGGCGGGCAAATGGCTGAAGCCCTGAGATAGGCTGGAAGGTGAACTGGAACCCCAAAGCCCCTCTTCTCTGTCCTCTGTCTGCTTTATTTCTCTTTCTCACTGCAGACCATCCTCCTTGGCCTCTGTGGTCATTTCCTGCTCCTTCCTTGCTCCCTGGAACAGGTCTTGGCTGACAACTAGCCCAGCGTAGCCCCTCTGCGCTTCCCTCCTAGGGCTTAGAATTGTGATTGGCTCAAGCCCATGAGGGCATGTCTGTGATTGTTTTAGGAGTCCATGTATGACCCAGTTCTGGCTAATGTGAGACTCTAGAAGCTTCCTGAAGCTTCTGTGGAAGATTCTCTTTTGTGATGAAAAAAAGAGAACCTGGGGCTGGGGATGTAGCTTGGCGATAGAGCGCACACTTGCCTATCATGCACAAAACCCTGGGTAAGATCCCAGCCAACTGGCTGTCACCCTGTGAGGGAAAGAAGAGAGGCGGGTATTTAATTGTCTACTTACTGAATCCATACAGGATTCCTGCTAGGCACCCAGTAAAGTGCCCTATCCATCCTGATCATCGTCTGTAATGAAACTACATGCTTACAGTTAATGTACTTGTAAGTGTGGGGGAAAAGAATGACAAGGGTCAAGAGAATAAGAAGAAAACAGATGATTCACTGGCTGCAAAAGAAGACAAATGCCTAGAGTAGAGCCCCCAGAACCCTTAGGCTTCAAAATGTCAGAATGAGCCATAACTGGTCATGTGTTTTTGTTGTTGTTGTTGTTTGTTTGTTTTTTTGTTTTTTGTGGCACTAGGGGTTGAACCCAGGGCCTCCCGCCTGCATGCTCTGCAAGTGCTGGACCACCAAGCTGCACCCCCAGCCCATTTTCTTACTTTTTGAGACAGGGTCTCGCTAAATTACACAGACTGCCTCTGGTCTCGAACTTGCAATCCTCCTGCCTCCACCTCCGGAGCCGCTGGGATTACAGGCGTGCGCAGCCGCGCCCACCAACTAGTCATGTTTTAAAGTTAAAAAGCAATTCTTTTGTATGTGTATTATTCACATGGTACATAATTACTTCACGGGAGTGGACAGGAATAGTCGATTGTCTTTGACAGAATAGTTTCAGAACGAGAAAGGCAAATCATTAAATAAATCAGGATAGGCAGTAGGCAACCGCTTCTCCCCTTTACTCCATCAGTTTCTCACAGGATGATTTGCGCTGTTTGAGAATGAAGGGGCGAGATAACCATAACCATCTGTTATGGTTTGGATATGGTTTGAACGTGTTCCTCTGCTGGACATTCAGTCCTTAGTGTGACAATGTGAGAGAGAGCGGAACCTTTAAGGGGTGGAGCCTGGTGGAAAGTGGTTAAGTCACTGAGGCCTGCCCTCAGAAATGTTTCAGGCTGGTCTTGAGTAAGGGGTTAGTTCCTGCAAGAGTGGCTTGTTATAAAAGAGCGAGTCTGACCTCCGAATCTCTCTGGCTTCCTGTCTTACTGTGATCCTATCATTGTGATGTCATTTACCATGCGGATCTCACCAAAGATGAGCTGATACCAACACTCTGCCCTTGAGCCCCTGAAACTATGAGTTAAGTAATTCTCTTTTATGTATAAAGCATACAATCTCAGATATTTTATAGCAACAGAAAATGGACCAACACACCTTCTATATATAAGGCATAGCTGCTACCACAAAATTAGCCAGTTCAAAAGTTAACTCTCTAGTCTCATACCTCGACCATGGCGATCTGAGACGAGAATAGAGTGACTCTTCCAGGAGATCACAGAGAACAGAACGTTTATATAAACTCCACTGCTTTCGACATATGTAGAAAAATTGTATAGATGTCCGTTGTGAAAAACTAAAATGTACTGGTCATGGTGGCATGTGCCTATAATTCCAGCACTCAGGAGGCTGAGGCAGGTAAATTGACACAAGTTCAAGGCCAGTCTGGTCTACAGAGTGAGTTCTAGGCCAGTCTGGAACAACAGTAAGACCCTGAGTCAAAAAGGAAAACAAACAACTACAAAATCAAAAAACAAAAAGCAAAATTCTGATACATCAGTAAAACCGTTGAGTTAGAGTCCTCTTAGGGTTCTGTCGATCCAGGAGAAGGACATGAGTGAATAGGAAGTAACTTTGCCTGCCATTATAATCCTCTGCCCTTTCACTATTCACATTAATCCCCAAACCCTGAGCAGCTCATGACCTCCAATCAGAGCTAAGACTGAGGTGGAGGCAGGTCTGGAGTTCTCAGTACAAGGGACTAGAGTCACCCCCAAACCCACCTGCTCTGTCATCCTCATTCCACCCCTGCTTTTCAGGCTCTTCCTCGATTCTCAGGATGTCTCCTTGGTGAAAGGCAAGATCTTCTCCATCAGTCTCATCAAAGAGATTAAACTGCACATTCTCTGATTCCTCCTGCCTGATAATCATTCCACTTTTGTACCTGAACCGGGAAACCGGTTTGATCAACATTGCAGTGTCCAAATTGTTCATTTTTAGAATTCCAGTAAAGTAGGCCATGAACCAAACTCTTGATCTTCTGTTTGGAATCCGAGGAGATTCCACTCCTGTGAGAGGAAGTTGCCCACCATGTGAACCTTTGTGCCTGTGTCTGACGCTATTGCCACCTGTGGCCCCACTAGCCCACTCACAGAGTGGGGCACTCAGGTCTCAGCCTCAAGTGTTGGGTCTGAACTGGTAGCAGCAGCTGTGGACATTCCCCACAGTAAATAGAGAAAAGATTGAGGCTGTCCAAGATTTTGCTTTACTGGGTTCTAAACCAACACCCATGGAAGCGTCAGCCAAGAAATCAAAAGCTGCATTGCATTGGGAAAAGCTGTTGCAAAAGACCTCTTTAAAGCATTGAAAAGTAAAGATGTCAAAATGAAGACGAAGGCGCGCCTGACTCTTGCCATGGTATTTTTAGTTGCATCACATGGTTGTGAAAACTGGACATTGAATAAGGGAGAATTGATAGGAGAAGAATTGATGCTTTTGAATTATGGTGCTGGAGATGAATATTGAATATACCATGGACGGCCAAAAGAACCAACAGATCCGTCCTAGAAGAAGTGCAACCAGAGCACTTCTTGGCCAGAACTCCTCACTGATATCCTGACTGATAAGGAGGACACATTGGAAGAGATGAACTCATTTTTCTCTGCACATTGTTATGCTGGTTGCCATAGCTGAAAACACAGCAACCACGTTGCAACTTTTTTTTTTTTTTTTTTTTTTTTAGGTACTGGGGGTTGAACCCTGGGCCTTGCGCTTACATGCTCTACAAGTGCTGTACCACTGGGCTGCACCCCCAGCCCATTGTTTTACTTTTTGAGACAGGGTCTTGCTAAATTATGCAGACTCCCTCTGGTCTCCAACTTGCGATCCTCCTGCCTCTGCCCACGTAGTAACTTTTAGAAGAAAAAGCTAAAACAATGAAGGTGACAGATTAGAAATATAGAGAGACCTGACTCTTTGATAATGTTGAGCTGCTGATAAGCTAATCTTGGAGTATTCCTACTCCTAGTTTAATGGATGCCTATGATGCTATAGATTGAATGTTTGCGTCCCCTTTCCACCACCCCCAAAATTTTATGTATAAAATCCTGAAGCCCAATTTGATGGTATTTGGAGATGGGGCCTTTTTTTTTTTTTTACTTTTTGAGACAGGGTCTCACTAAATTACGCAGACTGCCTCTGGTCTTGAACTTGGGATCCTCCTGCTTCCACCTCCCGAGCCATTGGGATTACAGATGTGCACCACCGTGCCCCGTTAGGATGTTTATCATTTTAAAAACAACTTTGTCTATAAGGAGCTCCCTGAATCCAGATTGACTCTGATTTCTCAATCAATCTATTTAAGAAATCCTGGGCGTGAGAAAAATCAACCTACGAATTGTGTTCTAATGCAATGAAAATTCAGAAATATAAAATTTAACATTCAGTCAGCTAATATGGGCTGGGATTTAGCTCAGTTGGTAGAGCGCTGCGCTGCAGTCTCTGAGGTCCCGAGTTCAATTCCCAGCACCGCAAAAATGGGAGAATGACATGGCAACCCACTCCTAAGGCAATCCTGAAAAATAGTCAGCCATTGAAAACCCTATTAGGGTCGCTATGAGTTGGATACCGACTCAACGGCACCCAACAACAACAACAACAACGGCTAATATAATGTTTTGTTCATACTTATTTAAATAATCATTGTTTCAGAATTTCATTTTTCTTTCTGCACTTTGGAGTCTGCACACTTGCATGTCACAAGCCTTCATGTAAATGTTTGGAAAGTGTTAGCCCTAAGCCCCGCATACTCAGGGGACATCTCAGCTATCCTTGAGGACCAGGTCAAGAATGAAAGCATGTCATGTGAAGGAAGGTGGATAGAACTGGAGATCTTCATGTGAAGTGAAATAAGCCAGGCTCACAAAGACAAGCGCCACGTTTTCTCTCAGCTGCAGAAGGTGAGGGCTGTGGGGAGAAGGGCATAAAATCAAAATGGGGACTGTTGGGGATGTGGAAGGAGAAAAAATGGTGGGGAGCAGGAGGGCAAAGGGTAATGCAGGGGTTGAATATGAGCAAAGTACATTGCGTGCACGTGTGGAAAAGTCATAATGGAACCTCCTACTTTGGAAAATCATATGCACTAATAAAAAATAAAAATAATTCTAAAAATGTTTTTAAAGAAAGGACAGTCAGGCTTTACGTACAGGGGAGCTCAGGTGCAGATCTTAACCCCCTACCCCACCTCCCCGCTGCGCAGTGCTCTCCACACTCATTGGCCATGTCCTGAGACCAACTTTCTATCCCCAGATCCATGGGTCCAGGGAGGGGTTAGCTCATTAGACAGAAATCAGGAGGCCCCTCCTAGGCACGCGGCTGAGGAGTTGCCCAAGGCCTCACCCCACCTCTGAAGACATAGCAGGTGTATCTTCCCTCCAGGCAAGGCGGTAATAGCACACAGGAGGGTTTCCAGTGGGGGCCAGTCCCATCGTGAGAGAGTCCTGGTTATGAATCAAGGCAAGAACGGTCTGAAGAGAGCCTGAAATGCATTTTTAGGCTATTTACCTACATAGGACAGACAGAAGAAGTCTCTGGGTAGATCTGCTGACAGGATTACAAGGGCACTGAAAGCAGCAGGCTGGGATTTAGCTCAGTTGGTAGAGCTCTGCTCTGCAGTCTCTAAGGTCCCTAGTTCGATTCCCAGCATCACAAAAATGGGAGAAGGGCCTGGCAATCCACTCCCAAGGCAATCCCGAGACAGTCAGCCATTGAAAACCCTATGAGGGTCGCTATGAGTCGGACACAACTCGATAGCAGCTAACAACATCAACATGGATCAAACCCAGGGCCTTGTGCATGCTGGGCAATGTGCTCTACCTCAGAGCTACACCCCCAGCCCTGCTTTGTTACATCCCCCAGGATGTCTAATTTACATCCCTATAGCTCCAGGATTTGGGGGCTGGGATTTAGCTCAGTTGGTAGAGCACTGCTTTGCAGTCTCTGAGGTCCTGAGCTCGATTCCCAGCACCACAAAAACAGGAGAAGGACGCGGCAACCCACTCCTGAGGCAATCCCAAAACAGTCAGCCATTGAAAACCCTATGAGGGTCGCTATGAGTCACACACGACTTGACGGCACCTAAAAACAACAACAGCTCCAGGAAAACTGTTTTCTGTCTCCCTGCATCCTCCCCCCTTGGCTTCTGGTCCTGGTCCACACAACTCAGCTGGGAAGTAAAGATTCTGGCCTGGCAGGGCCACCGCCAAAGTGCGGGGAGATGCAGGGGTTATCAAGAGTAAGTTAGATGCTGACGTCCCAGCTTGGGACGGGGAAGGCAGACAAATGGGCCCAGAAAATTCAGAGGTAACTGAAAATGTGGGTACAGCCCAGGGAAAATGATAGACATCCCACCCTGGCCCCTTCAGGTCTGACCGCCCTTCTCTCAGATCAAGGCAGAAGAGCGCAGGGCCTGGCAGCAGAGGCAGACTGGGGCAGAGATGAAGGGGTGATGGCTAACTTGTGGCCAGAAATGGGGATGGAATGCAATGGAAAGGAACCTGCATGGGTAGTGTCCCTACCGTGGGCCTGGATTCCTGATGAGTCCTCTCCAAGCCTTATTTCCCTGTAGCCTCACCAATAATCCTTGGAAGTGTTACCCCCTTTTCATAGATACCTAGGAGCTATTGGGATTGGGATTCAGGAAGGAGGCTTTTCATAATTCACCAGGTCCCAGTTGCTTTTGTAGGGTGTATGCACGCGGCTTGGGCTGGGATTTAGCTCAGTTGGCAGAGCGCCACTCTACAGTCTCTGAGGTCCTGAGTTCGAATTCCCAGCACCACAAAAGTGGGAGAAGGACGTGACAACCCACTCCCAAGGCAATCCCAAAACAATCTGCCATTGAAAACCCTATGAGCGTCACGATGAGTCAGACACGACTCGACGTCACCTAACAACAACAACAATGCATGCAGCTACCACAATTCAAATACTATTCCCATGATACTGATCTGTTTTGCTTAGAACATTTGGAGCTGCCTTGTAACTGAATCTTTTCTTTCGTTTGAGAAATTCCCCACCTATTTATCTACTTTTTTATGTATTTATTTTTGAGACAAGCCTACGTAGCCCAAGCTGGTCTCAAACTCAAGATCCTTCTGCCTCAGCTTCTTGGGTTCTGGGATTATTTTTATTATCTGTCTATCTATCTATCTATCTATCTATCTATCTATCTATCTATCTGGGCTGGGATTTAGCTCAGCTGGTAGAGCGCTGCGCTGCAGTCTCTGAGGTCCCGAGTTCAATTCCCAGCACCGCAAAAATGGGAGAAGGGCCTGGCAATCCACTCCCAAGGCAATCCCGAAATAGCCATTGAAAACCCTATGAGGGTCGCTATGAGTCGGATACCGACTCGAAGGCACCTAACAACATCTATCTATCTATCTATCTATCTATCTATCTATCTATCTATCTATTATTTATTTATTTAGCAGTACTGGGGGTTGAACCCAGGGCCTCGCACCTGCATGCTTTGCAAGACCTGGACCACTGAGCTGAGCCCCGAGCCCATTTTTTTACTTTTTGAAACAGGGTCTCCCTAAATTACGCAGACTGCGTCTGGTCTCCAACTTGTGATCCTCCTGCCTCCGCCTCCCAAGCCACTGGGATGACAGGTGTGCGCCATCGTGCCCAGCTTATTTATTTATTTATAAGAGATAACATCTCACTATGTTGTCCAGACTGGTCTCAAACTCCTGGGTCCGACTGATTCTCCTGCCTCAGCCTCCGGAATAGCTACATGACAGGTGTGCACGATTGCCTGGGGTCACTTTAGGATTTCTGATGGCAGGCAGCACCCATGTCTCTGCAGTCTGAAAATACCAGCTGCTTGCTTCTCTGCTGTCCCTTCCAGCAAAAATAAGAGCACAGAATAAGGGTTGAAGTGGTCAAGGTCGCTGCCCTGGAACTGAATTTGGGAGCAAGTGGTGCAAAGGAGTAGAGGACATTTCGGAGCAGTAGCAATAATCCGAAGGCCCAGTGGTCACAGAGAGCTGACAGCAGCGCCATCTAGTGTCCTGGCAGTGGATCTAGCAACTCACTCAGGCTTGTGGCAGTCTGTGCTCCTGCCAAACTTAGTTCCACAGCCTGTAATAAACCGTTCTTTCCTTAAATAAGTCAGAATTAATGCCTATAGCTTCCTACTAAGAATGTCGACAGAGATGTTGGCCAAACTCCCGGAACCACAATATGTTAGATGAGTGGAGTTGGGGTAGACACGGGGCTGTCATGACAGAGTCATCTCCCGCAGTCAGACCCTCAGCGTGCAACAGGGAGTGGGAGGTGGGAGGCCTAGAGTGACAGAGGAAGAGATAGGCAGGGACTGGAAGAAGCAGTGGAGACAGATATGGGGGAGGGGGTTGTAGGGGAGTCCTGTGGGTAGGACTCCCATCCCAGCCTAGGCCTCAGTGCTAACCTCATTCCAGCCTCGGCTGCCTCATCTGCGAACCTCAGCCCCATCATCATCTCCCCCAGGCTCAGCCAAGTCCTCACCCCTGTCCAGTGCTAACACAGGGCTTAGGACACTCAGCTCACTTCTCCAGCCAGCCATTTGGCGCGGCCATGCGGGCAGACCTGTTCTTACACAGGACAGGGCCCCCTGCCCTCCTGCTCCTTTCCTATCTCAACAGGCGTGATTCCCCGGCCCTGACCCACAAATCCTGACTTTTCTCCCCCCCCCACCCCCGGTACTGTGGGTTGAACCCAGGGCCTCGCGCCTGCATGCTCTGCAAGTGCTGGACCACTGAGCTGCCCCTAGCCCATTTTTTTTTACTTTTTGTTGAGACAGGGTCTCGCTAAGTTACGCAGACTGCCTCTGGTCTCGAACTTGCGATCCTCCCGCCTCCGCCTCCCAAGCCGCTGGGATTACAGGCGTGTGCCACCACGCCCAGCCCATTTTTTTACTTTTTGAGACAGCGTTTCACTAAGTTATGCAGACTGCCTCTGGTCTCGAACTTGCGATCCTCCTGCCTCCGCCTCCCAAACTGCTGGGATTATAGGTGTGCACCACCCGGCAAATCCTGACTTTTCTCACCCCATACCGTTCCCAGGCCCTGGGTCTGACCCTGAGATCTGCACTGACTTCCTGTGGCCTGGTCACTGGGTGAGCTGGGGAGGAGGAGGAAACTGGGAAACGATGGGGTGAGAGGCAGCTCTGTTAGGTCTTAGAAGCCCGAGACCAGCTAGGCCAAGTCCTGGAATGTGTCATCTCTGTGAGTTCCTCAGACAACGTTTTCTGCGGGTAACAGGGTTCCTCCTTGACTGCCCCATCCCTCGACAGCTGCAGTCCGCAGCGCGAGCTCCCTAGCCAGATGCCCAGAAACAGCTGGGTTCAGCATATGGCCTCCCCGAGGTTTCAGGCTCCAGGGGCCTTGAGGACCTTGGGCACTAGCTCCCAGAAGACAGCCACAGGGCAATTTTACAGTTCACAGGCGCACTCCCAAATTCCAGGCCTCCAAACCAAATTACAGATGTACAGTCCTGGACTCTTTCTTATGGTCTCCTGAAAGACTCTAACTGGCTCACTGTCTGTTCCTGGGTCCTTCTCCACATGGGCAGGCATTACTAATTTGGCCCATTAGCAACTCATTCTTGCGATATCGCCATAGGCTACAGAGCATGATGCACCCAGTCCAGTCAATGACTCATCATTCATCTTTAGCGTCTTTGTGTACAAAAGATCCAGAGACCATAATTCAGGGACTCGACTCCAGGGCCTCACAGTACAGGGACAGGGTGGTGGATAAACAGACTGTAAGGAATAGGAATAAGGATAGAAACTAATTGTGTGGGAATAAGGATAGAAATGATTGCAATAGGAATATAAGTAAATAATGAGAGAAACTGTGTGTAAGACATGAAGTGTGGAATGCTGTGACACCCCATAAGATGATGTAACTTGAGCCCCCCGGGACTGCCCCAGGGGAGAGTGACATGTGTGCGTGAGAGTGATAAGGATAGACCCCTGGCACCTGATAACCACATGGCATAGTGACGTCAATGCAAGATAACCAGATGGAGCACAGACTCCACACTGAACTGTATAAAAAAGAGAAGAGCCCTGACAGCAAGCGGGCCTCCTCCAGTCTGAACAATGACAGGCTTCATGTCACACTGAGCCCCCCACCAGCAGAGGAACCGTTGCCACCATCGTCCATGCCGGAAGGCCGAGGACACCACTCGACTGGGCAGATCTCGAGGCTTACCTGCGTCATCAGGTGCGACTACAGAGGTGCCAGGTATCGGTGTGCCAGGGTGAGTGTGTGTGTGAACGAACCCTGTGTGTAGCAATAAAGGTCTCCTGCCAGTGACAGTATCTGGTCCTCTTATTCCCGACCTCACCTTAAGTGAGGGAGAGATTCTATCTCCATATCTCTTGCTCACCTCCATCCCCATTTCTCGCTCTCGACCGACAGTTATGGTCTCCTGAAAGATTCTATCTGGCTCACTGTCTGTTCCTGGGTCCTTCTCCACACGGGCAGGCATTACTAATTTGGCCCATTAGCAACTCTCTCCTTGTGATATCGCCACAGGCTACAGAGCATGATGCACCGAGTCCACTCAATGACTCATCATTCACCTTCACCGTTCTTGGGTACAAAAGATCCAGAGACTATCATTCAGGGACTGGACTGCAGGGCCTCACAGTACAGAAACAGGGTGGTGGATAAACAAAGACAAAAATGGGCCATTTCACTGCCAGCTGCAAGTGTTCTGATGGGGTAAACACAGGCAGATTAGGTGCTGGTATGGTCATGGGGAGGGGGCCTGGGATTTAGCTCAGTTGGTAGAGCGCTGCGCTGCAGTCTCGAGGTCCTGAGTTCAATTCCCAGCACCACAAAAATGGGAGAAGGGGCAATCCACTCCCAAGGCAATCCCGAAACAGTCAGCCATTGAAAACCCTATGAGGGTCGCTATGAGTCGGATATGGACTCGACAGCACCTAAGAACAACAACATGGTCACGGGAGGGCTCCCAGAGGAGGCTTTCTTCCCCTGCAGTGGCTCCCCCTCACCCCCAAGGGCAGTATGCCAAGGGAAACAAAACCTTGGAACAATTACGTGTATCTTTCTGTAGAGTTACATTTTTATCTAGAAGACTTGAAAAAAGAGTAAAGAATTTTATCTAGTCACTTAAAGCATTATTTTCCTGTGGGAACATGGATCAGAGATTGTTATAAAGTAGAAAGCAAACCAGGCATGGTGGTGCATACCTGTAATCCCAGGGACTCAGGAGGCAGAGGCAGGAGGGTTGCAAGTTCTAGGCCAGAGGCAGCCTGTGGGATTTAGTGAGACTCTGTCTCGAGGTGAAACATAAAAATGGAGCTGGGGGTCGAGCTTTGTGGCAGAGCACTTGTAAAGTATGTGTGAGGCCCTGAGCTCAGCCCCTAGTACAGAACAACAACAACAAAAAGTAGAAAGCAAAACTCCACGACGCACGCCTGTCATCCCAGTGGCCCGGGAGGCGGAGGCAGGAGGATCGCAAGTTCGAGACCAGAGGCAGCCTGTGTAATTTAGCGAGACCCTGTCTTAAAAAGTAAAACAATGGGCTGGGAGTGCAGCTCAGTGGTCCAGCACTTGCAGAGCATGCAAGCGCCAGGCTCTGGGTTCGACCCTCAGTACCACACACACACACACACACACATACACACAAAGCAAAACTCCACATAAATTTTCAACATAAAAGAAGACATTTCAAAGAAATCTCCTATGCACGGGTCTATCATTGAGATTCGCCTTAGCCCTCTGACTGTGGCATGAGTCCTCTTGCCTTTATATCCAGCTTCTAGTATTAGTGAACACTCCTTCAGTGAAAATTGGGGGAAGTTTCTGTCGCTGAAAAAACATGTAAATTCTTTTGTGTGGCCGTCAAGGTCTTTCAGACAGGACCCTCTGCCCCAACAGCTTCATACGACATCATTTTCTTACACACTTTCTGTACACAGCAGCTATTTATAGCTCCCCGAACAAAAAACAATGTGCCAAACCACTTGGTGCCTTTGTGATTTTCCATAAGTTGCTCCCTTTGCCTGGAATGCCTCTATGCACACATCCATCTGGCAAACTCCTACTCATCCTTCAAGACCCAGCTTAAGGATTCCTCTTCTGTGAAACTTCTTGGCAGGCCCAAGTAGAGTGGGTCAGTGTCTTCCATGCGCCACTCTACCGTTACCTGGCCCTCTTCTTATGCTGAGATTTCTCTTCTGTGTGACCATTTCTCTGATTTGACTTTTGGGGCCAGGAGGAGAGAGACTGTACCTTGTTCACATTTGTATCCCTCATCCTAATCACAGTACTGAGCATGATAGGTGTCTATAAATATTTTGCATGAAAGAATGAATATGGCTTTTTAAAATTCTTTTTTCTCTTTTGTTTTTAGAGTCAAAAGAATGAGGCTATCGTTTTCTCATAAACTTTGGAAAACACTGAAAAAACACCACAAAAAAACCATGAAAATTTCATTTAATTCCTTTACAGACATTCACGGGCTGGGATTTAGCTCAGCTGGTAGAGCTCTGCACTGCAGTCTCTGAGGTCCCGAGTTCAATTCCCAGCACCGCAAAAATGAGAGAAGGACCTGACAATCCACTCCCAAGGCAATCCCGAAACAGTCAGCATTGAAAACCCTATGAGGGTCGCTATGAGTCAGACTCGACTCGACAGCACCTAACAACAACAACAACAACATAGACATTCACATTTTATAATCCATGGGGTTTTACTGAGAACTCACCAGACCAATGAGGTTCCTTGACCTTGACCTCATCCGACCTATCTGGTTCCTTGACCTTGAAATATTCATAGAAGTAGATGAATAGGGAAAGGGCAGTGGTTGGTGTAGGTTCTAGCCAGGTTCCCCTGAGTTAAACAATGGCAGCCCCGGTGCTAGCACATGTCCTATTCAGGCACTGTTCTAAGTCCCTTATTTACACGTGTGTACAAAGTGACTCCTATAATCCTTATAACAACCCTATCAGGTAGCTGCTACTATTATGCCCACTTTTGTTGTTGTTGTTACTGTTGTTGTTGTTGTTAGGTGCCATCCAGTCAGTGTCCGACTCATAGTGACCCTCATAGGGTTTTCAATGCTGACTGTTTCGGGATTGCCTTGGGAGTGGATTTCCAGGCCCTTCTCCCATTTTTGCGGTGCTGGGAATTGAACTCGGGGCCTCAGAGACTGCAGCGCTCTACCAACTGAGCCAAATCCCAGCCCATGCCCACTTTAGAAATGAGGAAACAAGGGCACAGAGAGTTTGAACAACTTGCTTGCCATCATGTAGCTAAGTGGTAGGGCTGGTAGTCCAGCGCAGGAAGTTTAGCTTGGGCTTCATTCTTCCTCTCTGGGCTACATGACCTCCATGAGGAAAAGGTGGCAGATCTGGTTAAGAATCTAGGGAATGTGAGGTCAAAGAGGAACATGTCCTGTCATAACCAGTCACCCTACCCAGTGGCAGGCTTCTGGGTTTTACTTCCTGTAAAACTGATCAACATAACTCAGTATAAATCCTGGACACAGACGGCTCGCTCTCCTTCCTGACTACATTTCTATTTTACAGCAAAAGAGAGTTATTTGCTTCAGGTGGCCTCACTCAGCGTATAGAAGAGTAGTCACCAGCCTTGTCAGGAAGCAGGTTCCCTGTCTCTTGTGTGTGTGTGTGGGGGGGGGCGGGCTGAGGACCGACTATGCTACCACCCTGGTGAATTTCACAAAGAACACCTGAGGCTGAGGAAATCGGTGGGGCCTCTTTCCTAAGGTATACATGTTGTTGTTGTTAGGTGCCGTCGAGTCGGTATCTGACTCATAGCGACCCTCATAGGGTTTTCAATGGCTGACTGTTTCAGGATTGCCTCGGGAGTGGATTGAAGGTATACTTGGCAGGGCCATAAACCCTCATTGATTCCTGTGCCCCAACCAGGACATTTCAGCAGAGAAAACAATGTCTGGCAAAATCCAGAAGTGAAAAATGCCTAGACATGTTCACTGAGTAGGTGAGAGCTAATCCCCGGTGGGAGGGGAGGGAGAAGGAATAGAAAGGTAGCCTAGGTCTACCTTTGATTATTGTGAAAGGCCTTATACACAAAGCGGGGAGACTTGACTTTTCCCCTCTTTAGGCAATGGAGAGCCGTTGAAGGTCACACTGTTTTTTAAGTGTACAGTCTTACAACTAATAAGCTGCTTTTCTTTTCCTTACACGAAAATATTTTCTCAACAATTAAGAAACACTGCCATCATGTGGCTGTGGGTTGATGCAGGACCCAACGCTGTAGGTTGCTGAAGTTTCCATGGTATTGTCTAGGAATTAAACGGAAGAACACATCTACTGGTTCAAACAGCTGAAGCAAAGCCATGCCAACCTGTAAAAATGGATGCTGATTATAAGGGTTTTCAAGAAATCAACACCTAAATGCAATTCTCTGATTTATTTTACTTTGATTTTAAAATTAAAATATTCCCACCATTTTTAAGTTGAGTGATTTGGGGAAAATCACCCCACTTTCAAATTACTCCCTCTGTGTAATGGGGCTGGCACCTTCCACAAAGGGCCCTTGCCGGGGTGAACGACATGTGTAAAGAGTGCCTGGTACATCGTCGTTCCTCCTATCAGACAGTCCTCTTCCTACTCTCCTTCTTCAAGGGTCTGCTTTGGTTGACTACAGAGCAGGCACCCATGGAAGTCAGTGATCTTTATATCCGAGATTTGCCTTAGCAATATCCCCAGGGGCGGAACTGCTCGTTCTCTTACGCTTTGGAGAGCATCCCATTTCCACGTGTGGGCAGCGCTCCCCGGGTTTGGTGAGATTGCAATCTACGCATCGCCTCTGTGCTTAACCCACTGCAGGTGCGTGGGCGTGAGCCCCGAGGGGCGAGGCACGCGGTATTCATTCCGCGCCGCTCCCTACCCTGGGCTGGGGGTTGTGTTGCTAATTCAATCCCCGTGGGACTGGGCGTCTGGCCTCATCCGCGGCTTGGCGGATTGGCTGATGGTCTCACCTTGCTCCCGCCCTCGGTACCCCTTCCCCGCCCCCGCCCAGGTCCCAGGTGGCTCAGGCCCCCGTGGAGATCTCTGTTTACCGAGGGAGCCGCTCCAAGCTGGGCTCCATCTCTGCTCTCGCTCCCTTCCGGGGCCCGGCTCGCAGGGACAGCGGGGAGCAAACTCCGCCGAGCCCTTCCGAGCCCTTCCCTTCCCCCCAACGCCCGGAGAGGTCGGGTAAGGGGAAAAGGGTGTGGGAGGGGGAGTCCTCGGCCTGGGGGGCCTGGCTGTCCCCGTCCCCGTACCTCGCGCGCCCCAGGACTTCTGTCCCAAGCGCTCGGCCCGCGCCCACCCCCGGGGCGCCGTGTCCACTCTGGGCGAGCTGCCCGAGGCTCCCTAGCGGAGGCGCAGGCGCGGAGCCTTCCTCCACGGGTGTCTCCCCGCCCCCTGCAGACGGCGATGACCCCCAAGCTGGCCAGACCCCCGGATGGGGGCTGGGGCTGGGCCGTGGTGGCTGCAGCCTTCGCGGTCAACGGGCTTTCCTACGGGATCTTGCGCTCCTTGGGCCTGGCCTTCCCTGACCTCGCCGAGCACTTTGACCGGAGCGCCCAGGACACTGCGTGGGTCAGCGCCCTGGCCTTGGCCGTGCAGCAGGCAGCCAGTGAGGGGGACCCCGAGGTGGGGAGGCGGGGCTGGGGTGGAGAGGCCGTGAATGTACTGATGGGAGACCCCCTTGATGATCGGACACCCCGAGAAAACAGCTACTGGTGGAACTCAATTCTAGAAAACAGTGAGTCTCGAGGTCAAGGGCGGGGTGGGGCTGTTCTTAGGCCAGAAGAGGAGTTTGAGGCCAGGCAAACAGCCAATGAGAAGTGTTGGAGGGTTTGGGGGTGGGGCCCGGGGTAAGTCTCCTGTTGACTCCGCCCCCTCCTAGGCCCCCTGGGCAGCGCTCTGAGCACCCGCTGGGGGGCGCGCCCCGTGGTGATGGTTGGGGGCGTCCTCACCTCGTTGGGCCTGGTTTTCTCCGCTTTTGCCCGAAGCCTGCTGGACCTCTACCTCGGCCTGGGCCTCCTCACTGGTGAGGGGAGGCGGATGCCGGGTCCTGCAGGGGGGATGGCGGGGCTGGGGGCACGATCGGGGCGGGGGCCTGTGCGGGAAGCAGGCGTAGGATGGCTGGGGCGCCCCCCCCCCCGGCCTGAGCTTGGCCTGCCCGTCCGCAGGCTCCGGCTGGGCCCTGGTGTTCGCCCCGGCGCTCGGGACCCTGTCCCGCTACTTCTCCCGCCGTCGGGTCTTGGCGGTAGGGCTGGCCCTCACGGGGAACGGCACGTCCTCGCTGCTCCTGGCGCCCGCCCTGCAGTTCCTTCTGGACACGTTCGGCTGGCGGGGCGCCCTGCTCCTCCTCGGCGCTGTCGCCCTCCACCTCGCCCCCTGCGGCGCTCTGCTGCGCCCCCTAGTGCTCGCGGGTGACTCCCAGACCCCCGACTCCTGCAGCCCCCTAGCTGCCCTCGGCCTGGGTCTCTTCAAAAACCGGGCCTTTTCAGTCTTTGCCCTGGGCACCGCCCTGATTGGGGGCGGGTACTTCGTCCCCTACGTGCACTTGGCCCCCCACGCTTTGGACCGTGGCGCAGGGGGCTACGGGGCGGCCGTGGTGGTGGCCGTCGCTGCGGTGGGGGATGCGAGCGCCAGGCTGGGCAGTGGGTGGCTGGCGGACCAGGGCTGGGTGCCCCTGTCACGGCTGCTGGCTGTGTGCGGGGCTGTCTTGGGGCTTGCGGTGATGGCGGTGGGCTTGGTCCCCGCGGTGGGCAGCGAGGAGGGCTGGGGAGGGGCCCTGCTGGCCGCGGCCTTGGCCTACGGGCTGAGTGCCGGGAGCTTCGCCCCGCTGGTGTTCGGGGTGCTGCCGGGGCTGGTGGGCCTTGGGAGTGTGGTGCAGGCCACTGGGCTGGTCATGCTGCTGATGAGCTTCGGGGGACTCCTGGGCCCTCCCTTGTCAGGTAAGGGCCGAGCCGGCACGGGCGCTCACCACCACCCCCTGCTTCTGGGGTGCAGGACGTCTCAATTCCCCTACCTTCCTCTAAGGCTTCCTGAGGGACCACACGGGCGACTACAGCGCCTCATTCCTGGCGTGCGGCTCTTTGGTCCTCAGTGGCAGCTTCGTCTACCTGGGGCTGCCCAGAGCCCTCCCCTCCTGCCGCCAACCCTCGCGTCCGCCCACCCCTCCCCCTGAGAGCAGGGAGCTGCTCCTGGCTCCCCAGGTTACCTTGCTCCCCTCCAAAAGCCCTGATACCACTTGCTGACCGTTCTCTTGTCTGAGCCCCTCCCCCAATAAAGACTTTTTAATGTTTTCCTTGGAAGCGCCATTAGCCATCCCAGGACCCTGCAGATTTCTACTTAAGACATTTCAAAAGGCTAGCTGAAAGGAATAGGTTGTCAGTAGCCCTGGGAGTGGGGAAGGGTGTCTGTCTAGCCAGTCCGTTTATCTTTGCCCAAGTGCTGGCCAAAACAGGGAGTCTTTGAGAAGTCTGTCAGTCTCAGTTTGTTGGAGGGTGGGGGAGAGAGGTTCCTGGGTGCCTTCTGCTTTATCTTCATTTCCCTTACTTTAATATTTAAACCCTACAGTTCACTGTATTTCAGTCTCTCTTTGTTGACTTGAGAGAAATACAAGAATCCAACTTGGCTGGGTGCGGTGGCTCACACCTGTAATCCCAGTGACTTGGAGGGCGGTGGCAGGAGGATTGCCAGTTTGAGGTCAGAAGCAGCCTATGTAATTTAGCAAGACCCTATCTTAATTTTAAAAAATTAAAAATGGGCTGCAGTACAGCCCAGCAGTAGAGCACAAAGTTATGAGTGAGGCCCTGGGTTCAACCCCCAAATCTGCCCCCCCCCACAAATACAGAAGGGTGTGGTGGCCCAGGTTTGTAATCCTAGCACTTGGGAGGCTGAGGCAGGAAGCTCTGGAGTATAAAGCCAGCCTGGACTACATAGTGAGCCCTTATCTCAAAAAACCCACATGAACTCAAAAAATCAAAAATGAGAGAAGGGGGAGGGGAGAGAAAGAAATCCTAGGCCAGAGGTCAGTTTTATCAGCTGTCTCCTGTCGCAAGCTACCCTGTCCCACATATACCCTCCTAATTTCTAAACCACAGGGATAGTGGGGAAGAGGGAGGTAGGAGGGCCGGAGGGAGGACCTCTGTGTGGATGCCCTCACTCCCCTGTCCAGCCATGACTCCATCAGCAGACCTAAGCATGTGGGCCCCGGCTCTTTCTGAGGTTACGATTATTGTCCAGTTTCCTTATTTGGCTTTATCTTTTTTTTTTTTTTTTTTTTTTTTTTTTTTTTTTTTGCGGTACTGGGGGTTGAACCCAGGGCCTTGTGCCTGCATGCTTTGCAAGTGCTGGACCACTGAGTTGCGCCCCCAGCCTATTTTTTTGACTTTTTGAGACAGGGTGTTGCTAAATTACACAGACTGCCTCTGGTCTCGAACTTGGTGATCCTCCTGCCTCCGCATCCCGAGCTGCTGGGATTACAGGTGTAAGCCACTGCACCCGGCCTATTTGGCTTTATCTTGAAGGGGCAGCCTTGTTTCCCAAACATCTGTCTTTGGAGAGAGGGGACACTTAGGAGGAACACTAAAGATCACATGGAGAACGTGAGAGGACCCTTGGCTTTTGATTTTCATAGTTGATTCTCAGCTCAATGCAGCAGGATCCCCTGGATCCTTCAGAAAAGGTGGTGAGAGCGAAGGAGAAGAATCAAATGTCCAGAAAAAAATACAAAGGGTCGGCACACACATCGCAGGAGCCCCAGGCCTGTCCTGGAGGAGGCAGATCGAGAATCTTAAGGCACTGTGGTTCTGTGGAGGCCTCGATAGGATAGAGAAGTCTGCAGCTGTCATGCTCAGGCTGCCGGGCTGGCTGCCTCTTAGTGGAGTTCAGTTCTCTCCCACCCCCTCCTCCTTGGGCAGAGCAATTTTGGTAGCCGGTGCTTCTATGACAAGGTCCTGGGATCTGGAGGTAGGAGTGGAGAAGCAGGAGAAGAAGTGGGGCAGGGTGATGAGAACGGCGCTCCCTGCAAGAAGGAAGGCCCCAGCCACCATGAAAGAAGCCGTGTAGTTGCCTGTCACGTCCCGGAGGTAGCCTAGGTCGGAGAGAGAAAAAGAATACATGTGGGCGATCCGTTCGCTGGGGCTGATGGCTCAGACCCGTTTTTAGGTAAGGGGAAAACCTACCATCCTGGATGGGAGACCACCTGGGAATACCAGGTGCTATAGGCTTGGGAGAAGGATCTGGCAACCCCCTCCCAAAAATCAATCCGCCATTGAAAGCCCTATGAACAGCAGAGAAGCACTGACAATAGTGTTTCCCCTGTTGTACAGAGGGTCGCTATGCGTCGGATACCAACTTGACTCGACGGCACCTAACAACCACCATCCTGGAGGTGTTGGCACTCCCAACGTAGGGTTAGATGAATGTGAGGGCTCTAGTTTCCCAGAGGGCCTCAAAAGTAATTTCAGCCATGCTCCTGGCTTCAGAAAGGAGGCCCAAACCAGCCCACGGGGATCTGGTGAGCCAGATTGAGTCAGGCATACTTGGAGGTTTCTTTCTGGCAACTGTGGCCCTTCTACAACTTTGGTTAATAGTTAAGAGGACAATGTTAAAGGCCAAGACAGTCTGGCATCTTGAGCCTGGAGAACTTTAACCAGATGGTTCAGACACCTAGGCTGGGGACATGGGGCCCAGGGGGCCAAAGGAAGGCACTAGAATGCTAGGTCGGGCCAGGTCCGGGCAGGTCCTCTGAGAACCCAGGCTACAGGTAACCTGCAAAGAGTTCCACTTGGCTCCTCTTTGTCTTTCCACTCAGGCCTTCCCAGCCCCAAGTTCTCTGCCCCATGGACCCATTTCAGGGCTCCTATGACTGGCTATGGGGCTGGGATTTAGCTCAGTTGGTAGAGTGCTGCACTGCAGTCTCTGAGGTCCCGAGTTGAATTCCCAGCACCGCAAAAATGGGAGAAGGGCCTGGCAATCCACTCCCAAGGCAATCCCGAAACAGCCATTGAAAACCCTATGAGGGTCGCTATGAGTCAGATACCGACTCGATGGCACCTAACAACAACAACAACAACACGACTGGCTATGCAGGCTGTGTACCAGAGAGCAATGCTCGCCCCTTCCCCCAACTGTGCACTGTGGCAGCCCTGGCCCACCTGGCAACCCCATTCCCCTTACCTGACAGAGGAGCTCCCAACAGCCCCCCGATGCTCTCTACCATCTGCACCAGTCCCAGGCCACAGTAAATCCTTCCAGTCCCCACCAGTTCAGGCAGCACGGAGAAGGCCACGGGGGTCAGGGCCCCTGACGTGAAGCCGTAGGCCACAGCCAGAACCACCAGGGGCGTGGGAGCCTGAGCCAGAGGGAACAGGGCAAGGGACACCCCGGTCAGGGTGGTCCAGAGCATCAGCAGTCTGGCCACAGGTCGTGGGACTGCATCTCCCAACCACCCAGAGGCCACGCGCCCCACGAGGTCAGAAATAGCAGCCACTGAGAGCAGGAAGGCAGCAGGCAGCGGGTCCCAGCCCAGGTCCTGGAGATGGGCCACCAGGTGCACGTAGGGAATGAAGTAGCCGGTGTTGATTAGGCTGAGGGCAACGGTGTAACGGAGGAAGGGGCCGTGGTGGAGGAGGGAGGAGAGCTGCGCCCAGGGGCCGCCCACAGCAGTGTCCTCAGCCAGGGAGAGAGGGCGGAGCAGAGCACCGCAGGCCACCAGGTGGAGAGACAGGGCGGACACCAGCAGCAGGGCCCCTCGCCAGGCGTAGCGGGTGAGCAGCCACTGGAAGAGGGGGGCAAACGCGAAAGAGGAGAGGCCCACTCCTGTGAGCGCCAGCCCCATGGCCAGGGATCGCCGGCGGAAGAAGTAACGGGACAGGCAGGCCAGGGTCGGAGTGAACGTCAAGGCCCAGCCAGAGCCTGAAAAAGAAGAAATGGGGGTTGTGGATTTCGGGGGAGCTCAGGGCACCCAGTAATCCTAACACCACCCAGCAATAGACTAGCGCTTGCTTTGGAGTTCCAAAGACCTGGGTCACAGTGCTGGCTGACACTTCTAGGCGTGACTTTGTTACACTTACTCTCCCAGCCTCGATCTCCTCACCTGCAAAATGGGGCTAATACCCTTTGGGGAACCGGGGTGGATCAGAGATAGTTTGTCAAATAACTGGCACAGGACTTTGGAGTTAGACCCCAGCTGTACCACTGCTGGCTGTGCAACCTTCCTTTGCCAGGTTGCATAAGCTTCAAAAGGCTTTCTTTGTGCAGAGGTTAATAGTATCTATTTCTCAGTCATGGTACCTTGCACAGTCTTACCGAAATTCTTCCTTTTCTGCTCCAGTCCCTCTAGACAGGGGCTTTTCTATTCTAGATTCATCACTTGTGGCTTTCCGCATTTCCTCACCACGGTTATCAAGTTAGTCATTCCTCGTAACTCCCTTCAGGGCACAAGTGCTAGCCAAACTTTCTCTCAGCTTCTCAGGCTCTTGGGAGGAACGGAAAGGTGAAAATCCAAGGCTCAGAGATCCAAGCATTGGACTCTGCGGCCCGCGCCCAGGGTCTCACCTGAGAGCAGCCCAATGCTCAAGTAGAGGTGGGTCAAGGAGGTAGCAAAGGAGGCGAGCAGCATGCCCAGCGCAGCCAACACGCCCCCAGCCATCACCACAGGCCTGGGCCCCACCTTCGTGCTCAACGCGCTGCCTATCGGGCCTGCGGAAGCGGAAGGGGTTCTGCAAAGGGGTCTCGGACGTCCTCGCCCACAACCACCCGGACCCCTCGCCCTTCCTCTCCCCTGCCACCGCATCCCCTTCTCTCGCAGGACGCGGGACCCGGGCGCAGCACTCACTCCCGAACTGCTGCACGGCGATGCCTATGGAGGCGATCCAGGAGGCGCGCGCCGCCTGCTCTTCAAACGCCGCCACGAACTCCACGAAGAAGACGCCGAAGGATCGGAGCACCCCGAACACCAGCGCCGACTGGAAGAACGCCGAGAGCACCACCATCCACCCCCAGCCCCCGTCGGGGGGCTCCACCCCGCGCGCCATCCGGACAGGATCCAGGCTGTCCCCGCCGCGAGGAGCCCCTGCCCGGAGCTGGTGGACTCTGAGCGCTCCACCTCCGCCCGGCCACCCACCCACCCACCCTGCCAGCCGCTGGGCGCCAGGCCTGGGAAGCAAGGCCGAGAGACGAGGTGACTGATGAGAGCGCTAGGCGCCTGCGCCTTTCCCCCCAGCGGGGCGGCCTAGGAGGGGGGACCAGCCGGCGCCGGCCACCTCCACGGGCGCGCGGAGGCGCGGCCCCGCGGGCCCGCAGCCGAGAGTCCCGACCCGGGCCGGATCATTTGCAGCGGCCCCAGCGTTCCTCTGGGCGCCGGAGGAAGGCAGCCGCCTCGTGGCGCGCCGGCTCGGTGTGGTTTATCTGCTTTATCTTTGGAGGTACCCGCACCTGGCTAGACCCGCCACCAGCCCGTCCGTGGCTCACCAATGAGCTTGGGGAGCTCCAGAGCAGGAGGCGGATCCAGGAGGGCTGGGCGGGATCGAGAGCATTGTTCTGGCCGCGCATGCGTGGGGCAGGGCCCGAGGAGGCGGCCTGGTAGGAGCCACGTGACTAAGGCACCTTAGCTCTGGGGTGTTGCCGTGCCGGCTTCACCTTGCGGGCCGGGTCGTCCACGTCCCAGCGTTAAGATCAGTGAGTAAGGGCTGGAGGTGGGGAGAGGCAAGCGCTTACTTGCTTAATGAGAGATCCCGGCATCGCCAGGCCAGGTGGGGACAAGGGGAGGGGTTATAGTAATGGCGGTGGTGGGGGGGGGGAGCCCCTGGATCAGCAAACGCAGGCCCGAAAATCTAAATACCTGGATTCCTGAGACGGTCAGAAGCCAAGGGAAAAGAGAAGGGGAATTGGGTGAACTGTTAGACTCCTGGCATTCATTTCTGTGATGACAACTCTCTCCTGTCGTTTGTGTTTCCACTAACAGGAAGCCTACAGGTCATGGAGACCAAAAATAACCGGGGAGAGGAAGGGCAGCGGTGAGCTCACACAGGGCTCCAACACCACCTACCTCTTCCTCAGTGGTGCTGGAACTTTCCCTCTGCCTTCTAGAAAACAGCCATTTCCTAACCAGTTTTTCATCTCATGATGGACCAGACGAAGGGGAAGACCCAGTCCCGAAATTGCTGCACCGCGGATCAGTGTGGCGGCGATCCAGGAGGCTTGGGCTGCCGCTTCCCCACGCTATGACCCTGGCCACTGCAACACTTGCTCTTAGCCAGTGCTCAGGCCCCTAGCAAGTCTCCTCAGCCCTCTCCAGACCCACAACACTATTGGCTTGAGTTTTCTGTTCCTTCATTACAACTCAAACTCCCTAGACCCTGGCCGGGCATGGTGGCGCACGCCTGTAATCCCAGCGGCTCGGGAGGCGGAGGCGGGAGGATCTCAAGTTCGAGACCAGAGGCAGTCTGTGTAACTTAGTGACACCCTGTCTCAAAAAAAGTTTTTTAAAAAAAGGGCTGGGGGTGCAGCTCAGTGGTCCAGCACTTGCAGAGCATGCAGGGGCGAGGCCCTGGGTTCAACACCCGGTACCACAAACAACAAGAAGAACAACAAAACTCCCTAGACCCTGAACTTGAAACCTTGGGCTCAAGAGTGTGACCCCCGACCAGGGGCAAACAAGAACAGGGGGATGGGGCGGGAGGTTCTGTAGTTTCAGAAAGCATATTGAATCGGGCACAAAGGCGCACGCCAGTAACCCCAGCACTCAGGAAGCAGAGGCAGGATGGAGAGTTGGAGGCCAGCCTGGGCTGTATAGGAAGACCATGTCTCAAAACAAACTAACAAACAAAATAAAAACCAACCATGGGCTAGGGATGTAGCTGCGTTGTAGAATGCTTAGCTAGCATGTGCAAGGGCTCAGGTTCAATCCCCAGCAAAGCAGATTGTACTTCTTCATTTTACATATGGCAAGGAATCAGGCCAAAATGCTATATACACATATTTTTGGTGAGTGGAGTCAAAGCATTGGCTAGGGGAATATGCTAAAGATGCAGGAGTCGGTGTGGTCATTTACCGGTAGTGAGGAGCTCAGTCTTTAGAATCAGATCACAGTTGCAATATTGACGTCCTCACGTATTGCTTGGTCAAGATACTGAGCCTCTCAGTTGTTTTCCCCATCTGTAAATTATGGATGATAGTATCTTATTTCTTTTAGGGTTGTCTAAAAATAAAAAATAAAAAAGAAAGGAAAAAAAAAAAAAAAAAAAAGCCAGGCACAGTGGCGCATGCCTGTAATCCCAGCGGCTCTGGAGTCGGAGGCAGGAGGATCACAAGTTGGAGATCAGAGGCAGTCTGCGTAACTTAGTGAGACCCTGTCTCAAAAAGTAAAAAAATGGGTTGGGGGCGCAGCTCAGTGGTCCAGCACTTGCAAAGCATGCAGGTGTGAGGCCCTGGGTTCCACCCCCAGTACCGCAAAAAAAAAAAAAAAGAAAAAAGAAAATACATGAACTAAAATGCTTAGTTTAGAGCCTGACATGTAGCAAGAGATAAGTAATATTAGCTGGTCTTATTTTCAACAGGGGATAAGCTGTCGTAGGAATTGAAGGTTTTAGTTTTCTTCCTTTCCTTTATTTTCCTTTTTTTCTGTTTTTTAAAATCTAATCCAGGTGAGGGCTTTAAAGGATTAAGAAACATAACTTGTAAATGCTGAAAGGTACTACAGAGACCATGTTCACCAACTAGTGTTTATCACAGATGAAGAATTTAAGGTCCAAATGGAGACAACATCAGAATTAGTGACCCTGCCCATGGGCGAAGAACAGATCTATACACCCACAGTACACCCTGGATAGGGAGGGAGGGGAAGGCACAGGTACTGGACATTGGTTCCAAGACACCATTGCTAGAAGGTGGAGTTGGTGTGTTGGCTCCTAATTACATGGATCTTCTTGCTGCTGCCTCCAGTCCCTATTGTCCTAATGGGATCCAAGTCCTATCCATTTTCTTTGGTGGTGGTGGTGTGTGTGTGTGTGATAAGCATTAGGATCCCCAGCCCAGATGCACCCCCAGCTTCTTGGTATTACTAATGGCTTCCTAGTTCCTCCATGCTGCCTCCACACCTCAAGCAGGAAGTGACTTCAGACCACAGGATGCAGGTGGCTCCGGAGAAACTTCATGGAGTCATTGGTTCCTACACAATGAGCCGGAAGGCAAGGGCAGGGAGGGGAGAACAAGGACTATTTAAGATGCCTGATGGGATGGAGCAGTGAAATGAACACAGAATTCAAGATGTGATTTAGGAGGGAGAAGCCTCTTTCCACCCCCCCCAGGTCTCCCCCGCCTTCCCCAGGCAAGAACCCAGGACACAGCAGGTGGCACAGAGAGGCTTCTTTATTCCAAGGATCTGATCTTGCAAGATCTGACGTCACGCCCCTGGCACTTTCCACTAGCCCATCCAGTCTGCTAAACAGAAATCATGGCTCCTTCTCACATCTCTCCTCCGCTTTCCTCCCTTCTGCGATTCTGCAATGGGGTGATGGGGAGTAAGATGGAAAGAGGGAGAGCAGCTTTCTCCCCAGTCCCCAAGTGACGGCTACAGGTACTGACATATCTTGAGGAAGTTCCACCCTGCAAATTCAAAATGCTTCCTTCCCTCCACCCATGTCCTGTAGTCAAAATAGGTCCCAGGGAAATAAAGGTCAGGACTGTAAATGAAGTCTTCAGAGTGTTATCTAGCGTTCCACACACTCCATCTAGCCAAAACCCTATTCCTAACTTTGTACCTACTTGGTCTACACCAGAAACTGCAGCCCTCAACTAACCTTTTAATCCTACCTGGTAACTTTGCCAACCAGAAGGGGCCTTTGGCCCATCAGTCAACCAGTATTTTAAATCTCTTAAATCTGTAAACCCAACAATAATTCCCATCATAATCCCAAACTATAACAAACCCAGAATGGGACTCAGCCCCTTTTTCTTCCTGTGGAAGATTCTGTTACACTCACTGGTTCCACACAAGAATGCAATGATGGGAAGACTGGGTCACAGACCCAGCTTTTCTAAGGTGAAAAAGGCACCAAGCACCCGTGACTTATAAAGACAAGGAAGACATTTCTGGAATCTGGACACTTGCCAGAAGATGTCCAAAAACCCATTGAAGGAAGAAGGAACTCATCTCAGATGAGGGAACCCCAAGGGACATTCAAGCCCAGATGCTTGTTTAGGAAAGGATGGATCATGACTCACTAGTCAAGGTAAAGCATTTCATAATTTTCCCTAGGTCATAACATACTTACAGCCTGGGTAGGATTATAAAGGGTCATAACCTCTGACAAGGAACTTTAGCTCTCTCTCCCTTGGAGGTTATCAGGCCCCAGTGGGAGGATTAGGGGCTCTACTATGAGATATGGAACAGTGCAGCCAAGCCCAGGTGACTAGATTAATGGGACTGTTTTGGTTCCGGACCATTGTGTAGCAAGGACGACCAGCCTCCACTCAGAGTTATGCAGAATCCAGTCCTCACACTCCTAACCTGCAGGAGACATTTATTATCTACATTTGGGGCTCACCATAAAGGTTCTTATTGCCCTTGAAGGGCAGTTGTTAGGTGTCATCGAGTCGTGTCCGACTCACAGCGACCCTTATAGGGTTTTCAATGGCTGATTGCCTCCGGAGTGGGTTGCACGTCCTTCTTCCATTTTTGCGGTGCTGGGAATCGAACTCAGGGCCTCAGAGACAGCAGAGAGGCGCTCTACCAACTGAGCTAAATCCCAGCCCCCTTGAAGAGCAGAGGAAAGTCTATATCCAGTTCTAGCCTGCTAGAGAGCCTGCGACATCCAGAATACCAGAGAGGGCTCCTGGCCTAATCCCACGTGTTCTCAGGGCTTGCCCTGGAACAAATAAAGGTTCCAGACCTAGAATTTAGGGGCAGGGCACAGAGAACCCCTGTCTCTGTTTTAAACAAACCAACAAGCAAACAAACAGGAAAAAGAATTCTAAAGATAAAAGTTATGACAAGGACAATATAGAACACTCAAGCCAGAGGAGACAGCCAAGTGCTAATCATCTCTGCCAGCAGAGCTTGTGACCTCACCTTCTGTGTTCCAGGTCACTTTTGAGGGAAGTGGGAATTGCAACAGGATGAAGTCCCTGGGGTCGCCCACAGGACTCAATAAATTATAGAAAAACCAAAGGAGATGGGGGCCACCGGTAAAGGGCTGGGCCCTTAGAAAAGCAAGGTCTCCAGTCTCTCCCTTACCCTAGCCCCTAACTCCACAATCCGGATCGTGGGGAAGAGGTTTTGACCAGCAAAACAGAGGCAGACTTAGTCGGGATCTGCCACCCCAGCTCTCCCCAGTAAGAAACTAAGGCGGTAGTGCTTCCTGAGACCAGAGTGACCTTGCACACCCCCAAGACTGACAGTGAAGCCGCTAAGCCCGCAGCTTTCCCGGCCCCCAGGGAGCGAGTGGGGTCTGCGCGGGCCCCCCCAGGATGTGGTAGTGCACTTTGGTGTTGGTAGCAGCTCCGTGTTTCTGGCGCAGATGCAGCCGCAGTTGACTCTTGTGCCGGAAATGCAGGCCGCAGGGGTCGCACTGCAGGAGGACAGCCGGGTCAGGTCCCTCCCCTTCCACATCACCCTCTGCGGTGTGGAGCTACAGGGGAACCGCCCGGCGGGCCGCGGAAAATTAGCCCTTTGGCCCTTATGTCCTTCTTGATCCTCAAGGGTACCCAGGAAACAGGCCCCGCCTTATTTAGCAGAAGTCTATCCACCTGTCCGCCCCTCTCCGGGAAAAGAGCGCGCACACCAGGAGCCTAACTCCTTCCATCCCTGTCCCGAGCCCCAGCTGCTCATTCTCGCGGACCTTTCAGGCCACCGCCCATGTCCAAGGGAACTGGCGGGTGGCAAGTTGGATTCCTCTCCGGCCCCGCCCCTAGGTAAACAGCAGGCCGCGCTGGGTACCCACGTGGTAAGGCTTCTCCCCCGTGTGGATGCGAACGTGGCTCTTGAGGGTCTGCAGGTGGCGGAAGCGGGTTCCGCAGGTGGGACACGGATAGGGCTTCTCGCCGGTGTGGATCAGCACATGCGCGCGCAGATGCGCCACCTGGGGCGGGGGAAGAGCGTTCAGCCCGCGTCTCCGGGAGACACAGGACCCTCCCTCGTGCGCACGTCCAGCTGTCCTGCCTTTGGACGCCCCCAGAGCCTGGCTCCCTACCTGCACAAAGCGCGAGCCGCAAGTCTCACACTTATAGGGCTTCTCTCCGGAATGGATGCGGCTGTGCGTTTTCAGGTTGGCTGGTCGGTTAAAACGGGCTCCGCAGATGGAGCAGTGGTAGGGCTTTTCCCCTGTAAGGAGGGAGGAAGAGAGGTCGGGGACTTTGTCCTAGGACGGCGGTGGCACTAAAGCCAAGGCCCTCTCCTCCCCTACCCGTGTGCACCAGGCGGTGACTGGCCAGGTTGCCCTTGTAGCGGAAGGCAGAGCGGCACAGCGGACACTTATAAGGCTTTTCTTCGTCCCTGGCAGCCAGGGAGTGCAGTTGTGATGAGCAGCCCGCCACAGCCTCACAGTTCTGGCAGCTGAAAAACTCACTTCCTGGGAGAAGGGGTGAGCAATGAAGCATGGTTATTTACTGAGGGCTTGCTAGGTACCGGGGAATCCTCAATTACACAGTACTAGCTTTTCACTTCCCCAATTGACTGTGAAGCCTGCTAGGGACTCATGCGATTTGCCCAAAGCCATATGATTAGTTAGATTTTACTCTGGAATCTGACCCATGTAGAGTCAACTGCACCCTTCTTCAACCCTGGCACTCACAGGTAGCCCTCACTAAAGGGGTGGAGGTTTCTGTTTCTGCTCTTGCACCACTCTGAATGACAGCCTGTCAGAGCTGTGTTGCCAAGCCCTGGGTAGACCACTCAGCCCTGGACCACTCAGCCCTGGACCACTCAGCTAGGTCCACCTGGTGGACCGCTCAGCTAGGCCCCAAATTCACAAAGTGGAAGTATCTGGGGAGCTTTAAAAAATACTGATGCCTGGTTCCTCCTTCCGGACATTCTGATTTATGGCGTGTGTGACTTGGGCAATGAGAGTTTTTAACGCTTCCTAGCTGATTGTAGGGCTGGGATTTAGCTCAGTTGGTAGAGCGCTGTGCTGCAGTCTCTGAGGTCCAGAGTTCAATTCCCAGCACCCCAAAAATGGGAGAAGGGCCTGGCAATCCACTCCCAAGGCAATCCTGAAACAGTCAGCCATTGAAAACCCTATGAGGGTCGCTATGAGTCAGATACTGACTCGAAGGCACCTAACAACAACAACAAGCTGATTGTAATTTGTGGTAAAGGGCCAGGCACAGTGGCCCATGCCGTAATCCCACCAACTCAGGAGGCAGAGGCAGGAGGATCACCAAGTTTGAGGCCAGAGGCAGTCTGCACAACTTAGTGGGACCCTGTTTTAAGATTTAAACAGAAAGAAAAAGAAAAAGGAGCTGGGGTACAGCTCAGTTGGACAGCACTTGTAAAGTATGTACAGGCCCAGGGGGTCATCCCCCCGGACTAAAAATTAAATGTTGTTGTTGTTGTTAGGTGCCGTCGAGTCGGTATCCGACTCATAGCGACCCTCATAGGATTTTCAATGGCTGACTGTTTCGGGATTGCCTTGGGAGTGGATTGCCAGGTCCTTCTCCCATTTTTGCGGTGCTGGGAATCGAACTCGCGACCTCAGAGACTGCAGCGCAGCACTCTATCAACTGAGCTAAATCCCAGCCCCAAAAATTAAATAAAGAAATAAAAATTGTAGCAAAGTTTAGGAACCATTGGAATAGGCCTTTCCTGAGGACTTTTGGCCCAGAGTGTCTTGGGGCAGCTACCGAAGAACCAGAAAAGAAGGATTCTTACCTGGTGGTGGACGAACCCGCTCAGAGGTTGACCCAGTGGCCTCTGAAGCGTGGGGAGTGAGGAGATAGGGTGTACTGGCTGGAGCTCCACATTTGAGCTGTCCAGTGGGAGGGGCTGGAGAGAGCCTGGGCAGATGACAAGACCCAGGGGAAAGGTTAGGAGAGATTATCTATGTGGGGGAGGCGGCCCTGGTGGGTTCTTTCCTGGAGAGCTTGGAGACAAAGGCCTGCCCCTGGAAGTGAGCTAATATTAACCAATGAGGTAATCTGATCAGTGCCAAAGTCCCACCCTGCAGAGTTGGCCTCCGCTCAGGGCAGCTCCTTCAGGTGGGCTAGCGTGTCTGCTCCCCAGCCCCCATCTACGGGCCTCCTGACTGCACAGACTCCATGGCTCTGACCCTTGGCTGAGGCCGGCCTCTATGAATGCTAGGAGTTTCCGGTTATGTACCTGCTTTGGGGACCGGGGATCGGCCCTTCTTCACTGCTACTGCTACTGCTGTTGGCTTCATCTCCGCTGGGGAGCCTGGCTTGCGGGCAAGGTTGACCACAACTCCTGTCCCCCACCAGGCTCCCTGCTTGGGAGGCCTGAGAGTTTAGCACGATGAACTTGTACTTCTTCCAATTGCAGGCCTTGGGGTCTGGGCTGGCAGGACTCGAGGGGCCTTGACGGCAGCTTCGTGACTCGGTAGGTGGGTCTGGGTGCCCTTCGGAGCGCCTGGGACTGCCGGGTGGAGGAGCTGTTGGAGGTGTGGGGGGTTCCGCCTCCAGGGGCCGCAGGGAGATGCCTAGAGGTTCATAGCTAGGAAAGTGTCACGGTCATTAGTATACATCTTGTCTTTGCCTCCGCCCTTGACGCCTGGGGCTCAAGCTCACCCGCGAGGAACACAGGCCCAGGGCTCCCTCACCTCGCCTGGATGAAGCGGTGGCATGCCTGGACTACATGTTCCATCTGCAAGTAGGTGGCAGCCGCAAGGACGGCAGGTGCGGTGGCCGGGGAGAGGCGAAGCCGCGAAGTGTACATAAAGTCCAAAAGAGGGGCGAAGCCTCTGGCTTCAGGGCCCCCGGGCAGAGAGAGCACGTCCACCCCCACTCCTGCTCGGCCCCGGAAAATCGAGTAGAAGAAACCACTGCAGAGAGCGCAGACAGGTCATGTTAGGACTGGGAGAGACGGAGACAGCCTTTGCTTTAGAAAGTCCCGCCTTCCCACTGTCACCCGGCCCCCTATCCTGGGACCCGCCCCCCGGGCTTCTGGAAGGCCTGGCTCTAGATTCCCTCTCCAAGGCCTTAAGGCTTTGCTCCTTTCCTATGTAGTCCCGACCGGCCCCGTCCCCTCGAACCTGCAGGCGATGAGCACCGCCTTGTGCGCTTGGAGGGGTTGCCCGCCAACCAGCAGCGTGACGTCAGTGAGGATCCCACGCAGGCGCAGCTCGTTCAGATTGCCGAGCACGTCGGAGGAGTGGCGCGTGAACTCGCGGACGTAGCCGGGCGCCCCCTCCGAACCCATGGCGAAGCAGGCCTGCGGGTGCCGAGGAGAGGGCTCGGGTTCCGGGCGGCCCTAAGGCGCCTTCGCTGCTCTGTTTGCCTTCTCCTCCCGAGCTGCTGCTAGTGCCAGCCAGGGCCACGGGACCCCGATCCCAGCAGCCGCAGCCTCCCTGAATTCCCCTTGTGCGTTCTGCCCTCCACCGCGCGGTCGCTCTTTCCTCGGTTAGAGTCCAGAGCGCTTGGAGCGCTCGGAACCTGCCCACGTCACTGCGCCGATGGCGAGCTCGCGGAGCGCCACGCGCAGCACCTTTGGCTCGACTCCTAGCGCCCCGTCACCACCTACCTCCCTTCCCTCTGCTTTCGCTGCGCGCCAGGGTATCAGGTGCCTGGCCCTGCCTGGGGACCACAGAAGACTTGCGGGCCGCGTCCCCTTAAATCCCAGTCGAAGCTCCCTCCCCAATCGCAGAATTCTTCTAACTAGTCCCCGATCCCTAGCTTCGCGCAATTCGTGGGACTCAAGTCTCACTGTCCTCCCCAAGCCCCACTCCCCTTGGGGGACCCAGGAGGCCGGGTCCCTCAGTGTCTCCTCCTTACCCCTGTCCAGCAGGGGCTCCGGCTTCTCTCCTCGAGGGGGCGGGGTCTCCCTCCCCTCCGGGGCCTCGGCTCGTTTTATCCTGTCGGGATGTCGGGGGCGGGCATGGAGGTGGGGTGAACGCCTGGGTCTGTATCCTTCCTTCCTCCCTTGCTCTCCAGATGGCGAGCCCAGGGCGGGGTCTCCGCGTCCAAGGCTGGACTTCGGACACTCGGGGTGGTTGTAACCTAGGGGGCTTCGGGTCATTCAAAGCGGAACCAAGGATCAGGCTATTGACCTAGGTGGTGTGGAGGGCCCCGTGCCGTCGGAGGACCTGAGAGCGAAAACCGACGTGCTGGCTTCTGGAAGGGGCGCCAGCAGCCTGTGGAAGGAGAGCGCGAATGTGGCAGAACTCCCCTTTCCAATGTGCTGTTAGGGGAGGGAAAGGGGGAGCCCCGTGAGCCCCCAGATTTGGGGAGGCGCTAGTGGGCACCCCTGGGGTCTCAGCCCGTTGGGAGGGTGTGGTGTGAATGACAAGCTCCTGTAGCAGGGCCCAAAAGAGGGGGGAGTGTGTGATGGGGCTGGGTAGGGAGAGGGCGGATATGATTTCTAGTTCGTTTCCTTCCATTGTCCTGCGACCGGACGGCTCCGCCAGCTGCTTCCCCTCGAGGAGGTGGGGAAAACCCCGGGGTGGGGGCCAGGAGACGCTTAGGAGACCCAGGCGTCCGGCCTCCCACTCCAGACTCTCTTCTGGGTCCTTTGGAGGTCCAGAGGGACGGACTCCAGCCCAGAGCCCGCTTACCGTCCCCTAGTCCCAGCTCACCAGGGCTTCGAGCACCCGCCGGTCGGCTGTGCTTGGTGGCTGGCGGGGCGCCGGGGTCCAGCGCGGCAAGGAGGCGAAGCTCGGCAATGTCCGGCTCCTTCCACGAGGGGGCGGACGAGCACCAGCCTCGCCTCGCCCCGCCGTCTCCACCCGGCTGGGGGTGTGCGCAGACCCAGGCGCAGGATGGATTCGGTCTGGGCGACTGAAACCTTGGGCCTGCTTCCCTTTGCGCTGGTTTATTTTGCGCCTCGGTCTCTTAGCGGGGTACTAGGCAGAGGCAGGGGCCTGCGGGGTCTTTCCTTCAGGCGGGGGTTCCTGCGGAGGTGAGAAATCCGCCCGCTTGGGGTTGGAGGGCAGTGGATGGGACAGAGTGGGGCTTGAGCCTGGGGTCACAATTCTTTTTTTTTTTTCTCCCCTAATTAATATAGACACTGTAATCCAGATGTCTTTAGCGGTGACTTCTCTGTGAACATTAATGCGAAAGTTGGGTGAAGTAAACTGAGAGACAAGGACAAACAGGGAAGAAGATAGAGGGCAGGAGGGTCTGACAACCCTCACTTTAAGCCTCTGATCTGGAAGATAGGCATGGGTCACGCCTTCATTTTTGTGGGGGTCGACTTGGGGGAGGGCAAGGTTCATTTGGAGAAGAGGCGCCAGAGCTCAGCCCAGCTGCAAAGCGGAAGCTCTTTGGATTTGACCTCAGGGGCGCATATAAGTGAAGAAGGGCAGAGCATTGGCCATGGCGCTGCATGTCCAGGCCTGGGGCCCGCCCCTTCAGAGTCGAGCGTGCCTTTATTTGAGTATGCAAAAGAACAGCTGAAACACTGGGAACTGGGGGCCCCTAAGGATTCAGGATAGTGAGGTGGCTTTGGGGTGTGAGGATGACTCTGCGCAGGATGGAGGTGAGAACCAGACTGGAGGCTCCCTTTGGTGTCTGGCTGAAGTGTTATCTGGTCCCTTGTGGAGAGCTGTTTATTTTAGGTTGTTGACTTGATTTGATTGTTAACATCAGTGGGGCCTATGTTCAGCCTTGAAGACCTGCCCTAAGTTTGAGCATGGGGAAGATTTTGAAGCTACATCAGTTCTGGGTGTTCTGACACCCACAACTTGGAGACTGTATCCATCTCTGCCATCTTGGACTATCAGGAGAGCCAGAATACTCATGGTGATTTTGGGGTACACCTGTTTTGGGGTACCAGCTAAGTTTCAAGGGTCAGATTAGATTATTGGAAACATAAAATTCAATTTGAATCTTTAAAAAAATGACTTTGAGGTGGAATGTTATAGGAAGGTGGGAGCGAGTTTGAAGGCTTTTTGTGGGTGGAGGTCTCAGTGGGGGTCAGTGTTTTATATTTGAATCTTGTGGAAACTTATTTGAGGGGAGGATATTCCTTTGTATGCGTGGATAGCCATGAAACCTCTCCCCCGGGAGAAACAAGGTGAAGGCCCCTAGGGTAGAAGGCTAACATTTTGGGGTGTCCCTATTTGGGGGCTTTTTGTCACTCTGGGCACATTTGGTGAAGCTAAGAGATGGATCATAAAGTGAGATGACTGGGGGTTCACTTAATTTGGAGCACATCTGATTTAGGATATCTTTTGCTTATAGTCCCTTTCATCCAGATTCTACAAATTTCTTTTTTAAGTGAACCCCCAAATATGCCCAAAATTTGAAGGGATAAATCTGGAAAGGGGGTGATGTCTCCTCATGTACCTATTACTATGTGGCCTGCACAGATTCAAGGTAGAAAAAGTGGTTTCAGACTCTGAACCCCAACTTCTTAAGGGGAAAACCCTCCATTTCGGGGAAGGTGGAAGAAAATGGGGCATCTCTTGGTATAGCGGACACCCCTGACCAAAGTAGTGCTCCTAGAAGTGTGGCAAGGAGGGGTCGTGGTGGGGGTACAAGGAGGTCATTCCTGTACCCTGATTTTCTAGGAATAAGAGCCCCAAACAGAAAGCAGACAGAGGACTGGGAGAGTGGGTGAGCTGAGGGGGGAGGGGTGCCCAACGGCAGCAGGGGCTGGAGGGTCAGCCAGGCCAGATCTTCCCGGCTGGTCCCTGCTCTCTTCGGCTCTCCTCCCCTCTCTCCCTCCCACCGCCCACCCCCCCAACCCAAGGCAAAAAAGCTGCCTGTGCAACAGCAATGGCAGATTCCAATCCTCCAGGCTTCCCTAAACCACCACCGAGACCAGCCAGGGGGGAGGGGAGGAGGAGATCGGGCTTTCCTGCTTCCTTGAGACAGGGGCAATGAGCTTGACCTCCTGGCCCCTAGCCCTTTGAGGAGTGCCCCCCTCCTCGGTCTGGAAACCAGGTGTCCTGGACCCTAGCCCCCGAGCGGGGGGGCCTGGAGAGCCGGGGAGGAGGAAGGAGGGAGTGACTTCCAAAATTGGCATCGGGACAGAGCAGGGCTGGCGGGAGGCAGGAGAAAGACGGAATTTTCCTGAAAAAACGGGGGCATCTAAGGACCCCAAATTTGGGGAGCTAGTCCAGGATCGTCTCCCCAACATCCTAGATTTTTTTTGGATTTTTTGGGCGCCCCGGGACCCCTCTAGATGGGGTGAGGAATGTAGTGTTGGGGGAATCTGACTGGGGCATTGCAGCTGCCTCTCCCGCCGAGTTGGAGACGGATGGGCTGGGACGGGTTTTGGGGGGGTGTCCCCAATTCTGACCAGGAGTGGAGGAACCCCCTCCAGAGCTCTCTTGTGGGGGTCCCCCCTCCCCAAGGCACTCCCAGTCCCTGAGCCAGCCGAGAGGAAGGAGGCCAGCGATGCGACTGGGGCGGCTCCTCTCTCCTGCACCCCAAATGTGAGGGATGCACCCCAAATTTTGCTCCTTTCAAAATAGGGGACCAGGATCTCAGGGGAGAGTAGATGAGGTAAGTGGGGAGGAAAGTGTCCCCTGTTTTCAGGAGAGACGTGGCAGTTGGGGGGAGGTTTGGAGGTGCGTGCTGGGGTGGGGTTGGGCGTTGTCAGTCTTGGACTTGGGGGGATGACTGGAGTAGCTTTCTCTTATACCCGCTAAACTGCAGTCCCCCAGGTAGAACCCAAAACTTGAGCCCAGAGAGCCCCCCAACATCTCCGGCCGTTAGGATAGTGTTTGATTGCTCTTTCAGCCCCACAAAGGCTCTGCCGGGGTGGGAGCTGGGGGCAGTTGTTGTTTGGGGGCTTTGGGGGGTGCAGTGAGGAGCAGCAGGCCTGGGCAGGGTTTGCTGTAGGACAGACAGGGGTCTCGGGGAAGGAGTCTGGTATCCTCGGGGGCCTAAAAAGACTACTTACATACACCATCTTAGATCTTTTCGATTGCTAAGAGTTTTGGGGGGTGTGTCGGAAGGGGGGGCAGTAAAAGGTGGGATGGGATATGGGAGGGTAACATTTGGGTTTTGCAGGGTATTATCTGATTTGCAGAAAGGATTTGGGCCCTTGGATTTCACTTTCTGGGAGGTGATTTTTCAAACTCTGAGTCCTGGACTGGAGGGAAAGGCTCAAGGAAGGCCTAGGGTGGGGGTGGGGAGAGGCACGTTCGTGTCTGCTTCAACGTGGCTCTCAGGGGTGGGCCCGCCTGCCTGGGCCTGGTGGATGGGCTCATGGGTGGTGGAGTGGGGTTGGGGCAGGGTCTCGGGGGGCCATGGGGAGTGGGAGCAGCTCTAGGGGTTGAATACCTGCCCCCCAGGTCCAGATGGCTCTCTTCCTGAGCCCTGCTGGTCCCTTTCCCCCAGCCTCCATTTCCTGCCTTTGGCCTCCATCTTGTGGCAGGCCCAGGGCCCAAGGCGACTTCCGGCCCCCCTCTCCCAACCGTGTTCCGGCCCCACCACCTCTGGACTGCCAACTCCCAACCCTGCTGTCCTTGGCCCTCTGTCTTTCCTAGCGTTTCTCTTGGGTTCTAACCCAGGGAGGGGAGAAATGGACACTGGAAGCCTCGGGTCCCTGCCCTGCTGAGTCGCAGGCAGTTTGTTGGTCTCCCCCAGTCATCCCCGGTTTCCTCTGCCTCTGCCCGCACTCGAGGGACCCCCGGAGCTGAGTTCCTACACCAGGAAGATGGCTCCAACCTTTCTGCATGGAGCTCATTCCCAGAGCCCTCTCCTTCCAGTTGCCTGCTTCCTGGTTCTCCCCAAGTTTTTGGGGGTCATGTTTGCCTTTGAGGCCCTTTCTTGGCTGGTGGTGGGGTCTTCCCAGCACTGTCTTGTGCTCTCTCCTCCTCAACCCACCCATCCTGCTCCCGCCCCAGCAGCACACTGTGGTTTGTACGGCACTGTGGCCACGTCCAAACCACACTGTGGTGTTAGAGCGAGGGTGGGGGAGGCACCGCTGAGGCCTGGCCCTGGGAGGCCTCCCTGGAGGAGCGACACAAAAACCATCTGGGGCCTGGTGATAAACTTCCTGCAAGGTGGGTCAGGAGAGGCTGTGAACGCACTGGAAAGAGCTCCTTCACAGCCCCCGGGGGAGGCTCAGGAACACCCGCCGCCAGCGACCCTGGGAGTAAGGCCTGGCTCCACAGGGCAAAGTGGAGTCTTTGTTGCCCACACTTGGCTCCCCTGGCTCTAGCAGCACAGAAATATTGGCACTGGGAAGCGAGCCTGCCAATATTGGCTGTGCTGCTCCGGGCAGGGCGGTGAGAGCTTCAGAGGACCAGAGGGCAGGTCGGGCGAGGAGAGGAGAGGAGAGGACGCAGCAGCCGGCAGCACCAGGCTGGGAGAGGACTCTTTATTGTCTCTGTATAAAAATGTCCATGGGATGGAGGTCGGGGGAGGGGGAATGGCCAGGGGGGCAGCCCCAGCGGCCTTCTGCCCCTCTCTCAGGCAGGCCTTGCTCAGAGTCCCAGGCGATCCACAGGTGCAGGGTGGACAGGGAGAGGGTCAGACGTGGAAGCCTCAGCAGGAGAGCGGAGGAGCAACAGCAGCGGTCGCAACAAGGCCAGAATCCAGGGTCAGGCTGTCTGGAACAAGAGGTAAAAGGGACCGAGATGGAGCGAGCGGAGTGAGCCCTAGGCCCGTGTCCAAGATCACTCCCACCTCCCCAAACACTGCAGCAGATACCCAAACCCCTGCACTGACAGCACCATCCCTTCAGAAGCCCCGAGGGGGGGGGGAGAGGGGCTCCTGCTGGGACCCTGCCCTGCCATCCAGGTGCACCCCTCCCCTCCTTCCCCAGCCGGTGAGGGAGGAAGACGACTCCTACCCTGGTCGAAGTTGAGTTTCTTGGCCGGAGGAGTTTCTCCCAGTCCTTCGATATCCACCAGGTCACTGTTGGTGTCTGAGTCGTTCAGGGCGCTGAGTGTCACATCTGGGAGGGGGCACACATTCCAGGTTCCTCCGACTGCTTCCCCGAACCCCCCGCCCCCCACCCCCGTATTTGCAAAGTTCCATGCTTTACCACTCCCCGCCCTCCCCTTCAAAACTGCCACAGGGAGAGGAAGAGAGGTCTGTCCTCTGACTCACGCCCAGTTCTCACTGACCTTTAACCCCAACCCTAGGCAACAATGCCACAGCCCTCACCAGCCTTCTGCTTCTTTAGTGGGGGGTCCCCGGCCTCAGGGACACTGGAGCTGCTGGGAGGAGGGGCGGCTGGAGGAGGTGACAGGACACCAGATGCCACCTTCTTTGGGCCTTTCTTGGGTGACTCAGTGGGAAGGGGGATGCCAGAGTCTTCATAGACCTTTCGTTTCACAGTGGCCTTTATCTGAGCCCTGAAGAGAAGACACAGCAGGTTAGGGAAGGAGTCATTAGAGAGGCTGAGGGAAGGGGGGAGGGGAGAAGTTCATGGGTTTCTCTGAAGGAATTCTGGGAGCCCCTTCCTAAGAAACTGGGTCAGAGCGCGAAAACAAGGGTAGGTTTGTTTGTTTTGGTTTTGGTTATTTCCTTTTCCCTCAAGCTTTGCACACATTTAAGGCAGGTAGCGTGTGAAGAATGGAACCCCTGAACTGAGTAGCTGGGAAGATCCATCCCCTTATCCTCTTCTGGGAGAGATGTGTGGATGTGTAGGGCCACCAGGTAAGGCTTGGTGATTTACAAGTAGATTGAGACGTATGAGTAGATCCTGATCAACTAGTTCAGAATCACAATATCCCTGGAAAGACTGAAGTCTCAAGAGATCTATATAACCAGGGAGCTCCCATTATCAAATACGAGTAACTGAGTATCTCAGGCACCTGAAAATCAAATTCTCAGAAGGCCCAGATTACCATAGCATTTTCCCAACGTCTGACCACTTGTGGCAATCCTCATATTCTTTCGCTCCTCAAGGGGATGCTACCAAACCCGATAACAAACTAGGAAAGCTGCTGAGCGGGGAGTTCTGAGGAAGACGGAACAACGGGGAAGGAGGAAGAAAGCTGCCCACCCCCCTTTCCCTGCCGGCCACCCTCCCTCACACTGTCCGTTCCTTGATGACACAGCTGATGTGATTAAGATCATCCCCAAATCGCTTCACAGCAGCCCTCAGCATCTCTATCTCCGTCTCCGTCCACTTGGCACTGTCGGAAGGGGAGAGGGGGGACAGCAAAAAACGGGAGGAAGGTGTGGAGCCTGCCCACAGGCTATACATTCCACAGCCAAGCAGCCTCCGCCCGCCAATCTCTAGGGTCCGTCCCTTCCAGGGATCCACAAAGGGGTCCCCCTTCCAAAAAGCTCTGGGGACCCCCAAACGCATGCGATTTCATCCACCACTTGAGAACACGTCTCTCTTTGGTCGACGTGCGACAGCTACAGTTCAACAGCCCACTGAAACGTATTCAAATAGGGGGCCTTACACACAGAACCCCTGATCGGTGCGCAGCAGTCTAAGGAAATCCCATGCAATTTGGAGTGTGGGGCAGTGGTGCTGGTTGGTCTGTGGTCTGCCGGCTGGCAGCAAGGGTCAACTGCGGAATCTGAGCCCGGGTTGTGAACCTGTCTGCATCTCCACCTGTCACTGATTCACTCCTCCAATAATAATTTATTAGCAAATCCTCCGCGCCGTGCCGGACGCAGAGGAGCCAACGTGTCCCTGCCGTAGCGAGGGTCGCGGCTGGGACTGCGTCCAAGGGTCCGCTCTCGGCGTCCGCGTCCCGGGCCGGGCGGTCCGCGCGCACGTACCCCGCGGGGGAAGAGTCGGCCACGGGATGCAGCTGCATCGTCAGCTCCCCGAGCTTCGTGAAGGCGGCGCCGGCCGCGGAGAAGATCTCTCCGACCTGGGGGCGGAGCGGCGTGACCGGGGGAGCCCAGCGCCCCTGGCCCCACCCCAAGCTCGCACCCGCCCGCCCCCCGCCCCCCGCCCCCCGCCCCGCACGGAAGAGCCCTGAGCGGGCGGGGGGCCCCTCCCGTGGCCGCCAGGGAGCGCTGTCCGCCAGGGAGGTCGAACCTTCGTGGACGCTGACGTCATGGCCGCGCGCACCTCCTCGCGGAGACGCTGCTCCGCCGTCGCCACCGCCACCACGCGAGCCGGGACCGCGGAAAGCCGGAGCACCCGGCCGCTCCAGCCCCGCGATCCGGAAGTCCCGCCCCCCTCGGCGCTGATTGGCCTACGCCCGATCGCTCCCCGCCCTCCCGGCGGCAGTTGCCTAGGCGGCCGCGGCGCTCCGCGGAAGGAGCGGTAAAAAAGTCGCCTCACTTCCGGCCGGCCTCACTCCACTTCCGCCGAGGGGGTCGGGACTCTTGAGTTAGAGGCCAACCTCGCTTATCCCAGGCCCGCCCCTCGCTAAAGCACAGACGGGAGGCGTAGGGGAGCAGCTTCTCTTTATTGCGGTTCCGGAGGAGGCGAGGGGGCTGCAGAGACGGGGCGCGGCCGGCTCCGGTCTCCTCCATTGGTGCCGGAGGCCGGAGACGGAAGGACCAGGGGTTCAGCCTCTTGCCAGGGGAGATCCAGTCCCACGGAGGCCGCCGGCATAGGTGGGGGTAGACAGGGCGAAGGGCGGGGCGTCTTTAAATAGAGGCGGCGGCTGCGGAGGGGAAACGGAGCCGTGCGCTAGCGCACCATGTATTCTTTGCGCTTGTTGAGCCGAACCTGGCAGAAGGAGAAGCCCCCCAGGAGGAGGTAGAGGCCCGCGGCGATGAAGCAGTTGTAGCTGACTTGATCGTAGAGGTTGTAAATGTTCTGAGGGCCGTTCCTGGGGTGGGGACGAGGCAGGGACATGTGACGTTAAGCGCATCCGACAGGGCTTTTACTGTGTGCCAACCATCACTCTGAGCGCGTCTACTTGTATTATCTTAATCTTCTCGACGACAAGTACCAGCTTGCAGGGGTGGATGGAGGCACAGCGGTAAAATACCCGAAGAGGCCACACCTAAGCTAGTGGGTTTAGGATGCCCTCTGACACCTGCTTCCAAGACTCCTAACTATATTCCATTCTTCCTCCTCCTCCCCCCTCCGTGTGTGTGTGTGTGTGTGTGTGTGTGTGTGTGTGTGTGTGATCGAACCTAGGTTCTTCTGGCCTCGCATGTTAAGCACACATGTCCCACTAAGCCACACCTCTAACTACTTTCTGGTGACCAGCTCTCTCTCCCCTTTCACTTCCCTAACATCTGGGCTGCAGACATTCAGCCTCCGGACGATTTCCCACCCACGATTCTGTCCATAGGTCCTGATACTTCCCACCTGCGCCCCGCCTCGCCTTTCTCACCCACCACTTACTCAAAATCTTTCTCTGTGAAGGGAACATCCTCAATTAACACAGCGGAGTGGACATTGAAAAATATTCCAAGCATTATCTGAAAAAAGGGAATAGGTAGGTTGTCAAACGCAGGCACCTGACTTCCTGGTCACTCCCTAAACTCCTCCCATTTCTCGTGCTGCCCCAACACCTGCGTTGGTGATGGAGTAGAACTGGCTAAGAGCAGAGGTGGACGTGGCTGGATCAAGCCTCAGCCACCTGGAACAGGGCGAGAGGTAGAGAGTGGCTCTGGCAAGGGCAGGAATAGTGAGCAACTCCTCTTTCCCAGGAGCCCGGGTTATCCCCCCCAATCGTCATTATCATGGGATAATGTAGAGGAAGGAAGAGAGAACTGCACTTCCAGGCATTTCTGGAAGTGGCGGCGGGTAGAGTCTCGTACAAACAAGCCCCCCCCCCCCCAGCTACCCTTTTCAGGAAAAGCACTCTTTTTCCTCCGCTAGCCTCCATTCAACTCAAGCCTCTCATAGGGCTCTACCTCTAATCTTACCCTAGTTGTTGTTGCTGTTAGGTGCCGTCAAGTTGGGTCTGACTCCTAGCGACCCTTTGTACAACGAAACACTTCTCTACACCGGGCCATGCCCGGCACTTTGTTGAGTGCTTCTCTGCTGTTCATAAATTTTTCAGTGGCTGATTGTTTCAGAATTGTTTTGGGAGTGGGCTGCCAGGCCCTTCGCCCGTTTTAGCCATGCTGGGGACCGAACCCAGGACCTCAGACCACGCAGAGCAGCACGCTACCAATTGAGCTAACCCCCAGCCTCCCTTATCCTAAGAGGTCTGCAAATTCGCCTGCCTTCCCATTCCAGGCTCCAGTCCCAGCACCCTCTTGCTCCAGTTCCCTTTTTTTTTTTTTTTTGCGGTCCTGGGGGTTGAACCCAGGGCCTCGCGCCTCGCGCTTGCCTGCTTTGCAAGTGCTGGATCCCTGAGTTGCGCCCCCAGCCCCTTTTTTTTCCTTTACTTTCTGAGACGGGGTCTCGCTAAGTTACGCAGACTGCCTCTGGTCTCGAACTCGCGATCCTCCCGCCTCCGCCTTCCGAGCCGCTGGGATGACAGGCGTGCGCCACCGCGCGCCGCCAGTTCCCTATTTTCCGATCTTAGTTCCGTCCTGTTCCCCAGCGGCTAGCCAGCCAACCAGCCGCCAAGCCTGCCTGCCGCTTTCCAAGGCCCGGGCTGTCTTGGCTTCACGGCCCCGCACCCCCGGACCCCCCCTGGGCCCTCTCGACGCCCGCCGGGCAGCCCCCTCACCAACATGATCACTCCCCAGGCGCTAAGGACGATGCCGCAGGCGGCCAGCTTTGGCCCGCAGCACAGGAGCGACGCCATGAAGAAGGAAGTCGGGGACGGCCCGAGCGGGAGACGACAGGGAACGGAGCCTAGGACGCACCCGGGGCCGGCGATCTGGGCTCGGGGGACTGGCGCCGCGGAGGGCGGCGAAGAGGGCGTGGCCTCAGGCCCCAGCCGTTCGGTGATGGGGGCGGCGGGCGGAGACGCGGGCACCTCGGGGTCCCCCGCGACCTCGGCGGGAGAGGACGGAGTCTGAAACCCAAACAGCAACTCCGGAAGCCGCTTTCGACCCCTGTGGCCGCGGCGTGAACGTTGAAAGACCGAGGGTCTCTGGCTTCTTGGCCTCCCCGCAACCCCGGTGGAGATGGGAATGGAAGGAGCTGGCGAGTCACGTGACCAGGTTGGGCAAAGTCACATGACAAGGAGCCAGCGCTTCCCAGGCCTCTGGGTGCGTCTGGCTGCGGCCGGGCCTCTGTGTAGTGAACCGCAAGGGTGAGAGGCTCGGAGTCGTCTCCTTTGCTCCCAGATGCCTTAGGCCAGGGTTGGCTCCTATGACAGGGAGGGTGGTGAGCGAGATGGTGAGGTTTATGGGAGCGCGCGCGCCTGTCACCTCTCCCTTTCAAGATAGTCTGATGCAGTCAAGGAGACAGGAGCCCCTTCCAGAGGCCACGCATGCTGCTAGGCCCCGCCGGCTTTCAAATTGCCGAGGGTTCTTGGCATTGGAGAGGCTTCTCTTAAGTAATGTGCCTCGACATAAAGTCTAGTTCTGGATGCCGAAGCTGGGAAAAATACGGGGCCAGGAAAAATCCAGGGGAAGCCGACTCAATGAGCACGTGACGAAGGCGAGCGGTCCTGTTAAATGTACCGGATAACAGAGTAAGTACACAAAAATACCACTTTGCTTCCGTTCACTAAGGAAATTAGTTGTAGGGTCTTTGCATAAGATAGGATACACGATTTATAAATGCGAGATCATCTTCCAAAAAAAGTTTATAGGTTTTGCTAGTGAGAGACCAACTTACTAAGGAGGGACGTTTGATGAACACTTTTTTTTTTTTTATTTTGGTGCTGGGGTTTGAACCCAGGGCCTCAGGTGAAGAACACAATTTCTACTGAGCTCGTAAGCATCATAGTAATGACAATAACCACAGCATAATTGAGAGATCATTTTGAACCTGAGAAACCAGAACCAAACAAACAGTCATAGGCTAGAATATCTTTGTGATATTTCCGCATTTATTTTGTACACAATTTTTTTTTTTTTTTGGTGTATTCGGAGGTTGAACCTAGGGCCTTACACATCTTTTGCGAGTGCTGTACCACTGAGCTGCACCACCAGCCCCCCTCCACTTTTTAAAATTTTTTATCTTTGGACAATGTCCCGCTAAGTTATTCAGGCTGCCTCTAGCCTCAAACTCCTGATCCTCATGCCTCTGCCTCCAAGTCTCTGGGATTACAGGTGTCCACCAGGAGGCCCAGCTCATATGGTACTTACAAGAGTTGTGAAAGACAGCTGGGAACCTGGGAAACATATTGAGAGCACTGGGTATTAAAGGATCTGGGAAGATAGTCTTATTTTTCTCATTTTTTTTGTTTTGTTTTGTTTTGAGACAGAGTCTTGCTGTGTAGCTCTGGCTGGCATCCAAGTCTGATCCTTCTGCTTTAGCCACCTGCTGGGATTGCAGGTGTGTGCCACCACACCCAGCTGGAAGGTGGCCTTGAAACATGCGTTTCATATTTGTTTTGTTTGGGACTGTCTGGGGGGAAAGGAAGCCATTTTGGGGCAAAGGATTTTATCTTGGGCTAGGAACACCATTCTTATTCAGGGACATTCATGTCTGACTAGGACTGGGGTAGGGGGAAAATTGTCTAGGAACAGAGTTGGGAATTTGCAAGTTGGCCACCAAGCAGTAAGTCTGTTGTTGTTGTTAGATACGGTTGAGTTGGTGCCTGATTCATAGCAACCCTCAAGTAGAACACACGAAACAAGATTGTAGTGCTTCTCTGCAACTCGTAGGGTTTTCAGTGGCTGTTTTTTGGGAGTGGGTTGCCAGGTCCTTCTCCCAATCCTGAAGCACCTGGTGTTCCCAAGGGGTCTCCCATCCAAGTACTAACCAGGTCTGACCCTGCTTAGCTCCTGAGATCTGATGGAATTGGATGCCACAGCGGTATGGCCGTAGGCAGCATGAAGTCTAGTTCCTGGGGAAGGAGAACTAGCTGAGGTAGTCGACTTCTCCAGGAAACCTCCTTGCCTTCCCCCGCCGATGCTTTTAGGTCTTTCGGAAGTGGGGTCAGGGCTTCAGGCCAGTGTAGGGTCCAAGGGCCAAATCTGGCATGTAACCTGTGCGTGTCCCTCAAGCAAAGCTCTCCCCCTCCTATCTTTAAATGGTTCCAGAAACCAAAAGGCTATTTTGCGATATGCGAAGATCCCGTCTCACGAGTTTTATTGGGACGTATCCACACTCACTTGCTTACGTGTCCGTGGCCACCCTCATGCCACGGTGGAAAAGCTGAGCAGTTGCAAGCAGAGACGGTGTGGTCTACAAAGCCTAACATGTCTGGCTCTTTACAGAAAAAAACAAACAAACAAACAAAAAACAACTTAGTGCCTTTAGGCCAGTGGATACTGATGTAGAGGGTTAAGTTGGGGGAGGGGTTGCAGCCTTATCGACTTGTTAGGTGCCATTGAGTCAGTATCCGACTCATAGCGACCCTACGTACAACCGGCGAAACAGTATTGTTACTGCTTCTGTGCTATTCATAGGGCTTTCAACGGCAGGGTTTTTGTTTTGCTGGGGGGAGGGGGTTGCCGGGTCTTTCTCCCAAGCCTACAGCACCTGCTGTTCCCAGGAGGTCTCCCATCCAAGTAGTAACCAGGCCCCACCCTGCTTAGCTTCCCAGATCTGACGGGATCGGACACAAGTGGTACAGCTGCAGGCAAGCAGAGACTAGGAAAGCATAAAAAGAAGACGGAAACGTCAGTCCTCAAGCAGTGAGGCCTCCCAGGTGGGAGCACCTTAGGCATCAGATAGTGATGCTGTTCTCTATGCGGCTGGGCTTCAGGTACTCATAGGGCAGGTCGAGCTGTTCATTCCGGGCCGTGATCTCATTTTCCAAGTTTTCCAGGTCTGTTTGGAATTGGCCAAGCACAGCTTCGGCCTTGGGGCCCGAGAAATATTTTTCTTTGTGATGCCCCAGAGGTACCTGCGACGTAACAAAGGACCAGTCAGTTTCCAGTCAGAAGACAGAAGCCCCTCTGACGTTTCCAGCTGTAATCTCCTTCTCCTCAGGGTCTCCCCTCACCATGTCTGGCTGGCGGCGACCCAGATGCCACGCGATGGTCATCTGAAGACAGGACTGCCGGATGTCAGGTAGCGACCCCATCACCATGGCCATTGTGACGTCTTCCTTGGCGGTGGGTGGGGGCATCCGCATTGTGCACGGGGCATTGGGGACCCAGGCATACCAGTCCAGCTAGGGGAAGAAACGAGAGCCCTGGTACTTTGGGTTTGAAGCCCCATATCTCCCTTGGATCGCTCAAGGTCCAGACCTCTCCCGTCAGGGACCTGGGCTTTCAGCCGTGCATACCTGGCCCTGGTTGATGGCCGCATGCTGAGAGGTGCTTGTGAAGACACACATGGTCAGGAAACGGCAGAGCTGAGCCTGGGACTGGAAGGAGGTGGGGAAACCTGGGAAGAAAAGGAAAAGGATTTAGAGGCTACAACCTAAAGGGAAAGCAAAGAAAGGCTTATGCCTTGGTAGGTCCATATTTTAGAATTGACAAGTATTCATTTGTTCACTTATTTAGATATATTTGTATCAGACATTGTTTCAGTCCTTTCCCGGTCACTTACAGCTTGGTTATTTTGGGTCAGTTACTTAACTTCAGCTTTTTCACCTGTAAAATGTAGATGATACTTTCCTTATAAATGAGATAACGTATTGAAATCACCTGCTCTATAATAAATGCTCAACAAGTAATAGTTATCGTTATTATAGAAGGGTTAGTGGCTGAAAAGGTCTGAGTGATCACATATCCTCTACCTCA
>VMDO01015588.1:0-50669 GCA_007922755.1 Pedetes capensis
TGTTGTTGTTGTTAGGTGCCGTTGAGTCGGTATCCGACTCATAGCGACCCTCATAGGGTTTTCAATGGCTGATTGTTTCGGGATTGCATTGGGAGTGGATTGCCAGGTCCTTCTCCCATTTTTGCGGTGCTGGGAATTGAACTCGGGACCTCAGAGACTGCAGCGCAGCGCTCTACCAACTGAGCTAAATCCCAGCCCAGGAGAGAACTAGGTACCCCTAATATTGTTTTGGAACATGGGGCAACTGGAATTTCCACATAGAAAGGTCTTGTTGTTGTTAGGTGCCGTCAAGTTGGTATCCCACTCATAGCAACCCTCAAAGGGTTTTCAATGGTTGACTGTTTTGGGATTGACTTGGGAGTGGATTGCCAGGTTCTTCTCCCATAGAAAAGTCTTAGTGGCATCAAATCTGTTGGTAGGTTGAGGTGGGGAGGGGATACTTTGGAACTTTTCTTGAAACTGCATTGGCATAGAAAGCATTTTTTTCCATATTAGAAATTACTAGGATGGCTCCGAAGTGGTTAAAGGAGGAGACAGTGTCAAAGACCTCCATCCCCTCTGCCTACAAGTTCTCAGGTGTGCAAACATCAATCCTGAATTTAAAAAATAAAAATGGAAACTTAACAATTTTAATTTATCATATCATTATTATAATTCCCACACTTACATTTAGACTCTAAAAAATGATCAAATCGTTCTAATTCATATTATTTCTTCTAAGATGATTCTAGTGAATTATTTAAAACATGATTTTATTACTTACTGAACATAGATACAACATTGCTTTAAGTTAATGAGCAAGTGATGCTTACAATCCCCCTTTTCCCTCTGCCATTTCCACTGTTTTTGAAATAATTTCTACATTTATTGATTAAACAGATGAAACATGTAAACCTCAGTCTTAAATTTAAATCTTCATTGAGTTACCTCAATGGCCTCATTCAGACTGATTTATATGGCTTTTTCCAGTTTATGGTTGAGGCTGAAACTGCCGTTGATCTCAGCGTTGCTCAGGATTCCACCAATATGAAATTGAGGGGAGGAGCCTAACATTCTAACCCTAAATTACAGTTGGGACACAGCGGGCCCCAGGTTAGATGACAGTCTGCATCTGTGAACTAAAACCTGACACCTAGTAGTGTAGGATGTGTAATGGGGTGTGTGAAAGTGCGTAGCTGACAGTCGTTTCGATGAGCCCAACTTGATACAATGGCTGCAGGAATAGTTACCTAACAAGCCTTTCTCAAAGGCCAATGAAGACGAGTATTCTCCCATTTCTGATGTTGCCTCATTTGTATGCCCAAATTTAGTATGGCCAATTTGTATGAAAAGAATAGGGACCTCTGAAATGTAAAGATAATAAAACTTGGTACCCCCACTTGTCCATCAGCTTGTTGTGCTGCTGGGGCTGGTGTGTTGCTGTGATGCTGAAAGCTATGTCAACAGTATTTTAGATACCAGCAGGGCCACCCATGGTGGACAGGTTTCAGCTGAACTTCCAGACTAAGACAAACCAGGAAGAAGGATCCGCCAGCCCACTCCTAAAAATAGCCACCAAAAACTATGAATAGTAGAGAAATGCTCTCAGATATAGTGCCAGAAAATGAGCCTCCCAGGCTGGAAGGCATTTAAGAAATGACTGGGGAAGGGTTGACTCCTCCTCAAAGTAGAATCAACCTTAATGACTGACGGGAATGGAGTAAAGTCCCAGGGACCTCCTTTTGCTCATTCAGTACAACTCAAGATGAGAAGAAATACAGTGACTGCAACAATGGGCTCAAACACAAAAATTGTGTGCATGGCCCAATGTTGGGTAGTGTCTCGTCCTGCTGTCCTTAGGGTCTCTATGAGTCTGACCTGACTTGGTGGCACCTAACAACAACAGCACCATGCCAAGCTTTGGAAAACAATGGCTTTGTGGGTAAGAACTAAGAGACCACTAAACTTGGAGTTCTTGCTTTCTTGCAGAGAGCACCATGGGGACTGTTATGAGGACTGGATCAAAATGAGCAACCATCTAGTTTGAAGGAATGTCATCTATAGCATGATGGAGAAGGGATCCTTTTATGCAGTGTAGTAACAAGCTGATGTGATTTTATGGTTCTCTTTACACCTGCCATTTGGAAGTAGGACTACCCACTTAAATACTTTAAAGCTAGTAAGTTCTTATGGTTCATTGGCAAAGCTACTCCAAAGACTCTCAAAAGGAAGGACTGAGAATGAGGAAGATCTATACATTTTACAAGTAGGGATATGTGGAACCTCCAAGAATGAGTAATTTGGAAAATAAGAAATTTGACCATTTTAGAATCCTGAGCTGTGAAGAGGGCTGTACTGTTTATAACTAAGAGAAACTTTAAAATTACAAACTAAATAAATTTGAGTTCTTTGAAATGAAACTATTTTCACTCATTTACCTGATTTAGCTCTCTGAAATGGCGACTCAAATATGTTTTTTTTTTGAAAATTAAGTAAAATTGCCTTAGGTTCTCCATTAAGACTTTGTCTTTCTCAAAAATTTTATTTCAGAATTGCTCCATTGATCGTTATTAAAATAGTGATATAAAAAAAAAAAAAAAAGAAAATAACAGCAGTATCAGCACAATCCCAGAAACATGTACATGTACTATATAAAATCTTAGGTACCTCATCTGGTTGAAAAGGGAAAAAAAAAATGCTAAAATTCCCATATGTTTTCAGAAACTCACCTAGCAGTCGGACTCCCCTTATCTGAGATTTCCCACAGTGTACTTTTGGAATGAATTACTCATACAATGTTATCCAAACAAGGAGGAACAACAACCTTTGTACAATATATTGAATTTTATCATACATCTCAACCAGTTTGTATTATAACTTAGAGGAAACACAACAATTCAAATGCAGAAATGCAATCTGAAATGAATTTCCTGCTATTGGATGAGAAAAATATAAATGGAATGAGAACCATGTGGTCTCTCAACCTTATAAAGCCTAAGAATAATTTTTAAGACATTGAAAACAGGGTGATTTTAATTGCAGAAAAGATGGATCACACTAATCATGGTTTCCTAGCACACCAGACAACTACATATACCTAGACAATTCTATCTGTATTTGCAGGTAGAGTATATATTCTTGTGTATAATGATTATACATGTTCTCTTTTGAGCTACAGTCTTATTAGCAAGATAGGCCAAAAATTATGCTATCTTTTGGACAGTGGAATATGAAAACTTCTTTGTGAAGCCAGTAACTATCAAAATAGTTATTTCCAAATTTAATTCTGTACTTTATGTTGATTATATACACTTATTTCATTCAGAATTTTATTTATATAAGGCATAAGCAATTTCTCTTTTCAATACTTGGGGGCTAAACCCAGGGCCTTGTACATATTTTGCAACTGCTCTACCACTGGGTTGCACCCTTAGCCCATTTTTTAATTTTTAATTTTGAATTAGTGTCTCCCTAAGTTACACATGCTGCCTCTGGTCTCAAACTCTATATCCTCTGCCTCCACCTCTGGAGCCACTAGGATTACAGGCATGAGTCACAGTGCCCAGTGAGGCATTGCAATTTTTATTTAAGTGTCTTTTGACAGGCTGCTCCCAGGAAGCTGAAAGCCTGGGAGACATCAGTGTGACTAACTTGTGGGTTACACAAGTGTCTTTTTAAAAACTTTCCATAAATCTAAATAGCAAAGATTAATACACAGAATTAGTAGAGTCAATTAAAGAATGTGTTTTTTATGTAAGCTGACTTCTTGACTATGTTGTAAAGAGAAAAATAAAAGTTCATGGGATGAAAGGGAATAGGCTGAGGCAAAAGGAGATGGATATCTGCCTTATACATATATGAGGATATAAATGCAAGACTGTTGATACAATTCTGAAACAAGTCTAATACAATTCCAAATGTAGCTATTCATCTTCATTTTCTTGAAGAGGAATAAAATTTATTTTCAGGTTGCACAAAAAGGGGAAGTTGTATTGGTCAGTGGATTACCCTCTAGCGTGTAAGGCCATGATGCCATTTTGTTTGAATAATCAGTGAGATAAATTTCTAGATCTAAACTGTGTGCTCAGAAGTTCATTACAGGAACAATGTCTCTGTGCAGTGAAAGCTGTTGGATTATATGTAACAACAAATTCAAGGAGCTCTGAAATCTTATTTATTCAATTTAGCAATATGAACATGATTTATCACGCCACAATAGTGTCTGGGTAGCATTCAAGACAGACTATGTTCAGCTGATTGGGTAATTAGAAGGGTGATTTTTCCCATGGTTTTATTTTAAAATGGCAATAGTGAAAATGAATCATGTAGAAATGAAAAAGAAAAGGCTTAGTGTGAATAGGACCTAGTTACCAAGAGACCTAATTTTGTTTAGAAAGAAGACCATATAGATAAATAATACAAAAGGGCTCCAGTTTGCTACATGGATATAATGATCCTGGTATTTCTTTTGTGTGTGTGAAAGAGATTTTCACTCACCTTTGACATATTACAATTCCTAATTACAATTTGAGAATATGTACTCCTGGCAGAATGGAAAGAAATGCACTTTTCTTTCTTTATTGTTCTTAGTCACCAATGATTCCCAATCTCACTGATGCTCATAATATATGTGAAAATGATAGTATAACTACTAAGGAATAATAATAGGCTCCCAGTGGAGTAGCTCAGACCAAGGTCGGCTAGACCAAAGCTGTGATCAGGGAAGGTTTGCTAACTACATGGGGACAAGTGAAGCATCCAGGAACCAGCAAGGTGTCTAGCTCATTTTATGAGCTACTATTTAAAAAATGGCAAGTGCTAATAAAAATTTTATGAAAAGATTCTTAGAGAGATATAAAATAAAATTAAAATCATCAATTCAACGATGATGCTAATATTCATAGAAAATTAGAGGAAAACATTTGAAAATGGAGATAATTCCAGAACCTTCAAATAACTGTTTATAAAAGTGAGAAGTGCAAAATTTGGATAGTAACTAATGAATATATAAACCCAAAGAAGACCTTAAGGATCCATAAAGTATAAAATTTCTTTTACACAAACCTCTACCTAGTTCTTTTTCTAATTATATTCCTTTTCTTACGATTATAGAACTCTCTCTGAAAATTACCAGATTAATGTGTATTGCTAAGATAAATTGGTCGAAACATTTTGGGCTTAGCCTTAATAATGCCTCTAAAATGTAATATTAAAAACAAACTCTCCCTCCCTCTCTCTCTCTCTCTCTCTTTCCTTACAGCCTTTGAAATAAATAAGTGATGCGGTATCAAAACTCCTAGATCCTGGAGGGTTCTCACCATGTAAGGCATATTGAAGAGTTTTTCTTTTTCATAGTGTAGGTTTCAGAATGCATCCAAGTTATGTTGGCTTCCACATAAAGATAATGAGGACAAGTCTTAGTGACAGGTCATTGTTACAACAGACATTCCTTGGCAGGCCAGGATTACAGAGGGGATGGAGGATTAGGATAAGCAGGGCTGTCCCTGGGGATTACTAACTCTAGTTCCTTCTAAGCCACAGAAAGTACAGCTGGCAGGATACAGCCTAAAGATCAATTGGAAGAATGAGCAAGAGCCAATCTGAATTAATTTACATGAAATCTTTCCATCTAATCTCTGTGACTTTTGCATTAAACTCTTGGCATGAATGCATAATAAGTAATGAATACAGGAATGCTATATTCACATTTAAGTAATAGTGATTGACATTCCTCCTTAGAGCAGTTGCAAAGAACAAAAATAAGCATATCATCCAAAATTGTCATTATTATTATTTTCTGATATTCAATGACTTCTGAACCTTTATTGGCTCCCTGTTCCCAAAGAGTTCCTTGCTCCTACTGCCTCAGTGCCTGAGAACTGTCATATCATTGGTCTCAGACACCACTTTGCTACCCACAGTCCTGCAGGTGGTGGCATTTGAGTGGCTTGCATGGAGTTGCCATCATGCAAGGCATCACTGAGACTGAAGTCTTCCCAGTCTTTCTGCAGGTGGTAGGAGGTGGTGATCTCAGCCTCCAGTTTGTCTTCATTGATCAGCAGGGCCTCCTAATCCTAGGCTTGGCACTGCCCTTTGGCTCTAGTCTGTGCCAGCCCTGACCCCTGGTTCAACAGGACTCCATGTGCACGGAGTAGCAGATCTCCACATCCCTCTGGCTGTTCTCCAGGTTGGCCTCCAGATTTCTCACAGAGTCCAGGTTGATCTCCAAGGACCAAGCTTTGTATCTCAGCTCTGTGAACACCATCTCTGCAGCTCTGATCTCAGTGGACTGCAAAGGGAACATTGTGGTGCTCTCACCCGTCTGTTGGGATCAGTCCTTCTCCTGCTCCTCAGTTCTTTTATTCTTTTTCCAATTCTTAAGTGGTCATTGTACATATGTATTACTAATGCATTATTAATTATGTTGTGAAAGTCAAACTATGCATGCTAAATTCCCTACCATAAGAAATTAACTGAAATTATTTGCTGCATATTCTTATTCTCTTGATGGGCTGGGTCTAGGACCATGGAGGCAACATGAACCTTGTAACACGTATATAATAAATACTTGGCTTATGAAAAAATGAATTATGTTGAAAGATATTCAGGAAGTTTAAATTTGCTTTTAGGTACTGGTGTTATCCTGTTCTCACAGCTTTCTGAGAGACCTTAACATTAATAAACTTACAGCTTTGTATATTAACATAGGAGTTTAAAGACACTGGTGCTTCACTATTCACTATTCGTAGAGACTGAGATGTATCACCCTAACTTTTGTATGCTGTGGCTCTAATCCTAATGTGATGGTATTTGGAGATGGAGTCTTTGGGAGGTAAGTAGGATTACATTAAGTCATGAAGAAGGGGGGTTCTCATGGTAGGACTGGTGCCCTGACAAAATGAGACCAGAGATCTTGCAGCTTTCTCCATTCATATCCCCACCCCATCTCTTTTTCATTCTGCCTTGTAAGGGCACAGGAAGAAGTCTGCTATCTGCAAACCAGGAAGAAGGCCTTCACCAGGAACTTGTGGTGGATAAAGGTTGGGACCTTTATCTTGAACTTACCAGGCTCCAGACTACGAAAAAATTAATTTCTGTTGCTTAAGCCACGTAGTCTACAGTATTTTGTTATAGTAGCCTGAGCACACTAATGTAACTATTAACACAATATTTACATTAAGTTAACATTTAATGTCCAGTTTTAAGTATTATTTATCATCTTCTAGACATAAGAATTATAGGGACACAGAATACTTTTTTCTCTTATCTTCTATATCTCCATGGAATTTCACATTTCACCTATAATCCTTAATTTATTTTTTTTACCACTAAACTGCTGAGAGTCAACATTGCATTCCTAAGCTTCCCAAACAATGTTGCAATTTCATCCTAAAGGGAGATGTTTACTATTCTCACAGTCTTTAAAGTCCACTTCTCTCAAAATTCTAAAATAATTCCTTTAAGACAGACCTGAATTTGGAAACTTCTTCCCTTAGAAAAGATAAACTCCATGGATTTTCTGGTCCTGTTGGGTAATGTCTTCAGTACTACTAGAAGTTGTGACTATATTAATGATTGCATGCTTCTGAATTTAGACCAGGGATTGGTAATTTTTTTCTGTAATGGGCTAGATAATTAATATTTTTGGCTTTCTGGGCTGCATTGTCTCTTGCAGCTATTCAACTTTGCCTTATATCTTGAAAACAGCTGTAAGTAATACATAAAGAAATGGACATGGTTGTGTTATAATAAAACTTTAATGACAAAGAAAGGAGTTGTGGGCAAGATTCAGCTCACAGATCATTGTTTGCTGACATCTGTATAGACTAATAGTTTGATAAAAGCCATGTTATAAATATTTTTACTTTTAGAATTGTGGAATGGTAAAGCAATATTAAATGGTAACAGTCATATTATAATTCATATGGTGTCATTTCCAATGTGAATAAGGAAATAGTAATTTAAAGTTAATAAAATTTAAGTTAAATTCTTTAGATTAAAATAAATACTTAAAGAGCCTGCAAATGTGAACAGGCTCAGAAAATAATCTACTAATGGTAAAATATAATAACTACTTTTCTTCATATACATATTTTGGAGATCATAGCTTTTCCTGTGGCTTCAGTAAATCACTATGTATCTCTACAGCTATATTTCCACATTTCAAATGGATACATAGATTTTTCTACTTGGCTACTCTGTCATGGCCTCAAATACAAAATAAGCAAAATATACTTTCCAAAATTAGCTCTTCTTTCAGACTTAACCATTTTCATCAATAGAGCTATTCTCAAGCTGATAATACTGAAGAGTCTTATGTTCACTTTTGACTGAGTTCTATCATTCCTTCTGTTGTCTGCCACTAAGTTCTAATAATATCTTCCACAATCATAAGTCCAAAATCCTTCTCTACCCTGCCATTTCCATTACTGTTATTCTAGTCTGAGCCTCTGTTACTGTAACCTTGCATTGCTCCAACAGCATCCTAGCTGGGGTTCAGGTCTATGTGTCTTATCTTTGTAATTTATTCTGCACACGCTGACAGATAAAACACGGCTTTCATCAGTCCTTGCTCCTACCACTTATCGAACAAGGTCTAAAGTACTGATCCTGACATTTATAGCTCTTCAGAAAATTACCACAGGCTCACATCTCCAGAGCCTCAATCTACCTACTTTTCTGTGAACATATTTATTGTTTTTTTTTTCTTACTTCAAATGCTTAGCTTACAAAATTGATCTCATTTTGTGTCCTTTTCTCCTTGCTACTTATCCTAATAAGATAGTATGAGTCAAGTCACAGCCTACCCTTAAGGCCTTTCCTCAGTTCTTAACTTTAAATGATTGGTTTTTTCCAATTGATCAGCTTTAGACTTTAACTCCTATTTGTTGGGTGATATTAACAGTGATCTTAGTTCCCTAATGAAAGCTCCCTGCTTTGAGCATATACATCCTTTCATAATACTCATAGTTCTTATACAGCCTTCTGAATACAATTACAGTTTAATGGGTAGCTGCAATTAGAAAGTCTGATGTACTAGAAAGGAGAAGGTTACCTATCTTTTTTGCTAATTGACTTAATACTTACTATATAATTATTTCAAGTATTTTAAAAAGGTTTAAGTTTTCTTTTCTTTTTTTCAGACCATTTAACAACGAAGATAAAAATAACTAGACTTTGGCAGGTCAACGATGCAGAGTTCTGAAAACAGCTACGAACATCAAAGCAAGATAATTTTGCTTTCTTAACATTAGCAAAACACACTTCTCTCCATTTCATATTTGGTATAAACATAGGTTCTAAGAAAAAATCTCTGTCTATTGAAACAATAAACAAAAAGATTGTCTTTGTCTGGAAATTAAAAGAGTCCTTAAAGTTATACAGAAATAACTTGTTATAATGCAACTTTCTCCTTCCCAATGGTCTGAAATGGATGAGATTGCCAGAGATAGAGTGAGCAGTCTGACAAGTCTGGCAAGATTGCTATAGTAGTTGTTAGGTGCCATCCAGTCGGGTCAGACACCTAGTGACCCTCACAGGGTTTTCAATGACTGATTGTTTTGGGGTTGCTTCCAGAGTGCATTGCCATGTCCTTCTCTTGATGCCAAGGTTAGAATGTTAAGGACAGGCAGAGGAAGAGGCACCAGGAACAGAAAACCAACAAAGGAACACACAAAAACACAGAAGAAAGGAGCCCTAAGGCAAACAAAACCCATCTTCCCAGAGGGAGTGGGTAAGAATATTAGACAATATAAAGTCGTCACCAAGAAGAGCAAAGAACTGAGATTTTCAGATTTGGAAATGAAAAGATCAATGACAATCACATAAAAAATAGTTTTTATATAGACCCAAAAAGCCCATGTTAATATTGTTGCTCTCATATCTACTATGACATATTGTACACGTTTATTGGGGCTATGAGCTGACAGGAGGGGTGAAGGGATTATCTTTTAATGAAGACAATGTGCACACCATGCTTTAAGGCTTTTATGTTTTCTGCCTTTAAAGGAGGAAATGAATCATCCAAGGTTATGAAGCTTTTAAGTAAGTTTAGAACTGAAGCTGTTTCATACTTGTACTGATTCTACTGTATTAAATTTCCTCCATTGGTTTCCTATGAAGATATCTTTCATCTGTTTTGCATAATTTAATTTCACCCTTTGGTCTCTGGGTATTATTTTGTGCATAGATCATAAAATGAAAATTGGAATATTCTCAAAGATCATTTGGGCCAAAGCTCTTTTTTCTTTTCTTTTCATTTTCTTTCAATTTAAATAGATAGAGATCCAGAAAGCTAAATGGATGAATAAAACTCACATTGTATTAGTAAAAATACTGAAGGTAAAACTTATGCTTCTTGATTCCCAAACTCATGCCAATGTTCATTATAAACTCTATGTATAACTTAAAATGGGTATGAATGTGCACTCAATTCAAGGAGGAATTAGCAGTGCATGACAAGATCTCCTATCACTCAATTTCTCAAAGAATGATTTGAAATGGAGAGAATGATTCAATACTAAATAGCAAAGTCTCATGCAGAGTTATTTACTTATTTTATTTTATTTTTTTTTTTGAGACAGAGTCTCATTATGCAACTCAGGCTACCCTTGAACCTCTGATCATCCTACTTCAGGCTCCTAAATTCTGGGATTATAAACATGTGCCACTGTGCCTGGCCTCAGAGTCATTTCTTATTCAAAGTTGATAGTGGAAGATACACAATGAAAATTATGAAAATAAAGTAAATAGCAAAAATCTCTAGATAGTTAATAATACTTAAAAACTAAAATTTATTACATTTCAAATGAAGGCTTCTAAAGTGAAGATTATCACAACAGAAGGGATTTTATGAAAAAAAGCAATTTTCTCCAAATTAAGAGCTACTATTTTTTACTGTAAAGAAATTGGGGTCCCAGATCAAATCAATAAAAACTAGAATTCTTTTCTAGTTTTGTTCTGACTTTTGTATCATCACAAAATACATAACTATACATGAGGGGACAAAATATGTATTTGTATGGTAAAAAAAAATAGGTGGATGCATATTCAGTTCCATAATAAGCTATATCTTAAGCACAGTACTCAGTATGAGTAAAAACAATCATATACTCTCTATAGACTGAATTGCTATAAGTATAAGCACCATGTTCCCAATCTAGAAATTATCTATTCTCTAGAAAAATCTAGTAAATAATCATAGCAAGCATGAAACATTTCCATTATACATTTCTTCAGGATTCCATGCTACATAGTAGTGCAGATAGATTGCAGTTTACATATTACAGGTCTTGAATAAAATATCCTGCCATTTGAAAATCAGTACTGAGTATGATTAGGATCATGGATAGCCATTACAATGTTAGGAATGTCATTGCTGAGAGCTCTGGTAAAGTCATCTAGTTATGTTGTATTCATGCACAAATATGATATGCATTGCCACCTTAACAATCTCATGATTATTAAGGTGGCAAGTAAAATGTTATGAATTATCATGATCTAAAAACAAACACAAGAAGATGTTTCAGGGCATCACCTACGTCCAAACCAAAAACTCAGTCTGATTTTCCTCTCAATATAAATTAGGGAAAAAATTCAGTAGTTGTGGGTTGTTGCCAAATAATTAAATTTAAAAGGTAAGTTTTTGTGTTCTGGTGTTTTGTAGAATGGGTCACAGAGGTTCATACCTGCTCTGCTTTGTTTGCTAAGCCTGGTGTCAAACTGACAAACACGTCCAGATAGTTAAGATAGAGGTACTGGAGAAATGCAAAGTAAATCATCTGTGGCCTGGGAACCTCTCACCTCTTGCCTGTCGTCCAGGCCCACAGCCTTCCTGTGCTCCAGGGATGTCCTGTTGCACACTCCAAGGGACTAATTGGCACCTGCGCCATTTATGAGTCTTCCACCTACAGAAAAAGAACACAAGCCCAATGGATAGGATGCAGAAATACCAGGCAAATCACAGAGATACAGCAGCATAAAAACATGACTGACTATTGCAAGAAGGAAGATTTTTTTTAACAATGTTTTGCTGCTGTTAACAATGCTAAGTCCTGTCTAAATTTCATTTAGATAATTCATTAAGGTATTACAAAAAAAGCATTAAATATAAAAATCCTTTCTATGGCATTGAAGACAAGAGTGTATCTCTGCCAAGTACTATACAAATGGACTCTACAGAAAACTACAGAGAACTTTTGGACATTTCAATGATTCAGACTGCCAAGAGATGCACCAGATAGTACCAGAAGTGAGGCATTCCATTCAAGTAAGCTATGTGTGTTTTGGGAGTTGGGGTTTATCTCAGTTGGTACAGTGCTTCTCTGCACTCTCTGAGGCCCTGGATTCGAGCCCCAGCACCTCGAAAATGGGAGAAGGATGTGGCAAGCCACTCCCGAAGCAATCCTGAAACAATCAGCCATTGAAAACCCTATGGATCCCTATGAGTCAGACCGACTCAACAGCACCTAACAACAACAAAATGTGTGTTTTTATTCAAGTTACAAAAGTGCATTCAAGTCATGGGTCTTTCATATAGTGCTCTTTTGATTATCACTGTAGGAGTAATTCAGCAAGTAAATTTACAATACACTTTAACAAAAGCAAATACCCAAAGTAAGTTTGAGATAATAGTTGACAATGTTCATGATGCAAATATATAATTATACTATTTGTTATCTCAGAATGAAAGACAGTTGTATTTAGATGGCAAATTTACCACCAATATCTAACTTAAATTATTATTTTTGTGGTTACATCTTTCAGAGTTGGTGCCATATACTTCATTTTTTGTCAGGATTGCAATTATATACTACATGAAGTTTCAGTTAGAAACTTTAAATCTTAATAGTGAGGAAGCCACATTTCTCTCATAAATTATCAGGATGATTTTCTTTGAGGTAGTCACAAATGAACAGAATAGACATCTTACTAGCATCAGAGAGTGAGTGAGGCCATTTCCAGAGCCCGAATGCCAACATTTATGAGAAACAGTTGCTCCTTGGAGCCAGCAGAGAAATGCTTGGGCTGCTCTACTAATTGAAAAAGAAACTGCTTCCCAAAGCATATGTGTTTCACAATTATTAACCACTTTTTTTTTTTCATTTCCTGTAGTTTACATCAGGGCTGGGGTTTAGCTCAGTTGGTAGAGTGCTGCACTGCACTGAGGACCCACGTTCAATCCTCAGCACTGCAAAAAACGGGAGATGTGGCAATCCACTCCCGAAGCAATCCAGAAACAATTAGCCACAGAAAATCCTGTGAGGGTCTTTATGAGTCAGATTTGACTGGATGGCACCTAATAACAACAACAAAGACAACATAGTTTATATCAATATAAGACGCTTCCCCAAACTATTGGAGCTAATAACACAGAGGGAAAATTGCCATTGGTATTCGCCTCCTTGGAGATAATTTCAGAAGCGGAGCATCTCTACCAAATGGAGGCAAGAAATGGCCGCGCTAGCGCTGAACACCCCGAGCCCTGCTGAGCCTGGGGAAGGAACAGTATCGGCTTCTTTCCCTCATTGTCTGAAGGAATATGGATTGGAAGTATTGGTCAGCACCTCACTTGCATTGCTTCTCTTCTGTTACCTGTAGCTTTGGCACACTTGGGGGGCCTCGCAAGCCTTCTCTTCATACAGAGCATCAGCGCAGTCTCGGCCCCCATTGGCTGGCAGCTGAATGATGACCCGGTGCCGAGACTGTTTCCTGACTCCGGAGTCCCCTGGAAGGAAGCAGCTTTTTAACCTCTGTACTTTGCAGGGTAAAAGAGATTCCAAACACAGTCTATGTGAAGAAATTACATCATCTCCAGGAACATGTGTTCTGACATCTCCAAATGAGAGGTCTCATCCACTCTAAACGTTTACTAAATTCTCTCAAAGATCGCTTATATTGAAAAAATAAATTTATATTTTAAAATGTGAAGAATGAAGAAAATAGTTCCACAGTCAAGTAGTCTCTCTAATAGGCAGTTACAAAGTAATTGCTCTTTTGTATATTTCCTTCCCCTTGAGAAATCTGACAGATCTAATTAAATTATTTTCCTCTACCTTAAGTTTATTCTCATGCCATTTCACGTAGCCCTGTTACCACATGGGACGCATACTAGTGTAATGAATCTTCCTTAGGAGGGTATAGTCGGTGTTATAATGTGAAATTTTATTTCTTTGTTATTCACTTAATTTGAAATGCATAACTTGTAAATTATTCCAGTCATTTATTATCCACATTAACCAGCCTAAGCTCTTCAATTCAGGTCACATTCTAAACATCAGGGATCTAAGTAGCAAAAGGAAAGTAATGTTCTAGAGGCAGATTTTTGGAGATGCAATTAAAAATAACAATAATTACTATAAATAAATAACTCCAAATTATGTTTAAAAAGTGGAAAAAATAAGATTTACCTTCAATAAATATATCAATTTTATGGTAAGGATATGAAGACATTCAACATTTTTTAGATAAGAAATATATGCAGGACTTGCCAGTGTTAATAAAATTTACCTCACCTTTTAAGGACATATGCACCTTTTAAGGATAAATAGTCATATGGTATGGTTTCACTTACAAAAGAATTCCCTAAAGAATTATCTTAGCAGATAATATGATTCCTGATGAATTTGGATTCTTTTCCAAGATCATTAAATATTTGATAAATAGACCACAGGTACAGGAAAATTTTTATAAGGTTAGCAGATTCTAATGATTAAAGTTTAATAAGAAACGAAACGAAACATGTTGAAGTTATTTTTGTCATAGAAAATTATAATTTGACAAAACTTTTCTAGAAAGTCAAGGTATCCCTCGAGATAGTATGGACAACTAATTCCAGCCATGCTCAGAGAGGTTTCTAGTAGACTGCACAGTGGATCAGATTAGTGATTCCTGAATGTCTGACTACATAGGAAAATCTCTTTAAAAACAATAATAATAACACAGACTTCTGAGACTATTAACAGAATTACAAAATCTTTGAGAATGGGGGTTGGGAGTCTGTATTGTATAAAGCTTGTCAGGTAATTGTGATGAAGAGCCAGGAAAAGAGGAAAAGAGCAAAGGATCTTTTGGAATAGATGACCTTGTAAGCCCTGTTTTAATTTAAGATTCACATGTAACTTGTCAGGATTATTCCCCTTGTGAGGACAAACTTATGCTGTTAGTGATTATATTAACTATTTTACTGAATAATTGGAATACTACAGGTAATGGAGTAGGGAATTGGGGCCTGGAAGAATTGACAATAGAGAATTAAAGTATTTAAAAATATTGTCTGGACACTTTATTATAACAATATCAGTTTGAATTTCAGCTCCAACTTTTACATATTTAAGATGACTTATATAGGGAAGATCTAAGAAATGTTGATGGAAATTTTAATATATTATTAACGCAGTCTCCACCTATTACATTGTCCAAATAACTACTGTTTTAAGGTTCAGGTGATAAATTCTTCTAATAATTCAGAGCTGGGGATAAAGTGTTTCCCTTGATAAACTTTTAAAAATCTATTATGCTTCTAGTTTTTGCTTTGGTCACCAGAATCTCAGAGCTAATTTTCTTCTCAATTTCTGGAACTTACCTTAACTTTGACTTTTCTCTTGTAATCTTTCTCTTCCTTCCTCTTCATAACTTCTCCCATTCACTACTTGGGTCCATTAAGCACTATTTGGGAGCACTACTTAGATCTCTTCCTTTACAATGTCTATTTTTTGTTTTGTTTTGTTTTGTCTTATGTTTATGGTCTATCTATAATCTTTTGTTCATTTATTTGTTTTGGGTTTTTTTGAGACTAGGTCTCTTTATGTAGCCAAGCCTGACCTGGAATTCACTATGTAGCCCAGGCTGGCCCTGAACTCATGATCCTCCTGCCTCAGCCTTCTGAGTGCTGGGATTACAAGAGTGTGCCACCACAGTTGGCTTCTGTCTTTTACGTTTCAAAAACAGTGTGCAACCTAAATGACCATTCTCATCATTTATTTAGCATTGGGAGAAGGAGGGAGGTTTCTGTTCATTTTTTAAGAGGGAAAAGAGGAAAAGAGCCCAAATGGGCCTTTGTTTCCCAGGTAGTCAAAATTCTTAGAGATAATCATTCTCCGGGCTGGGATTTAGCTCAGTTGGTAGAGCGCTGCGCTGCAGTCTCTGAGGTCCAGAGTTCAATTCCCAGCACCACAAAAATGGGAGAAGGACCTGGCAATCCACTCCCAAGGCAATCCCGAAACAGTCTGCCATTGAAAACCCTATGAGGGTCGCTATGAGTCGGATACCGACTAGATAGCAACTAACAACAATCATTCTCCAATCTTTCTCAAACTGCAGATGGAAATTAGACACAGGATTAACACTAAGTGAACTGGGATTGGAGGGGACAATGACTTGAGCAAGAATGACACTTTATAGATTTGATCTCCTAGCCATGAATTGTCTAGATGTCATCTAGTAAATCTGCAGCAACTGAATGTTAATGTTTCAATTCTATTTGGTTTTCTATCTTTGAAAGTGAAAACATCATCTGAAATAGAACTCTGAAGCATTCCTTTTTTTCCCTCTTTGTTAATAAATATTGGTGGGGTACAGAGTAACAAGGCTTTTGCTACTTTCATTGTGGAACTATTACATTGCTTTTAGTTATACTTGCATTAATTTACATAGTTTATGGAACCCTTGGATTAATATGTAGTAAAACTCCTATGCAATTATGGGTTGTATTCTCCTATTTTTCCCGTGTATTTGTAAAGCTGCATCTTTTGAGATTATCCTCTCCCCCTTTATCCTTCCACATTGTTTCCCGTCCTCTTCTCACCTTCCATAACCTTTGCAACCCCTCTGCTAGTCCCCTCACCTCTTCCTTCTACTCTGCTTATATTTTCCCTTCTTAGATAAGTGTGATTGTTCAGTTTTATATATCTATGTATGTATAGTTTTTTCTTCCTTTAAGTAAGATTTAGCTCCCATAGATAGGTTAGAATATATGATATTTCTTTTCTTGGGCCTGGGTTCATTTGCTTAAGATTGTAGTCTCCAGTTCCATCCATTTTGCTATAAATGACATTATTTCATTATTTTTTATTGCTGAGTAATATTCCATTGTGTATATATACTACTTTTTAAATTTATTCTTCTGTTGATGGACATCTTGGTTAGTTCCATATCCTTGCAATTGTGAAGAGTGCTGCATTAAATATGGAAATGCAGGTGTCTCTGTGGTATGACTACTTATCTCCCTTTGGATGTGTTCCCAGGAGAGGTATAGCTGGGTCATATGGCAGTTCTCTTCTTAGTCTTCTAAGGTATCTCCATATTGATTTCCAAAGTTTTTGAACTAATTTATAGTCCCACCAACAGTGTAAGTGGGTTCATTTTTCCCTGCATTCTCACCAGCATTTGTTATTATTTGTTTGTTGATCTTGGCAATTCTTACTGGAGTAAGATGGAATCTCAGTGTTGTTTTGATTTGCATTTCTCTAATCTGAAACATTCTTCTAGTGTCTTCTCATTGCAAACTCAAGTTTGCACTTTAGATATGATACTATGATTACTTTTTTGTAACTTTGTTAACGAATTCCACAATGGCAATCCACTTCTAGAAAGTTCAAGTTCTTCAACCTCATGCAGCCCATAGGATAGAGATTGTCTTCTGATTAAAGCAGAACACTTCTAAGCCACAGTGTTCAGAAAGAAAGTTTAATGGGGTTACACAGGAAATGTAATGATATCCATGTTTCTTCCCACTGGCCAGTCTGTTTCTTCTCAGAACACAATTAAGAACTTGCTTGTACCTTCACAAGTAACAGCCTTGTAGCATTCTGCCGGTTATAGAGCTTTCAGACCAGGGCCCAAACAAATGGACAGTTACAGCACATTTTTTTTTTCTAAAGGAAGGTTCTTCACTGATAATGTAGGCTTGCACACTTGGACTTTTATTCTTTTCACAGTTTTCTATAAGTTTTCCCAATTTATTATATGTAGTTGATGTATGCACAGTTTCCCACTCATCTTTGTCTTTTAGCATTTAGAACAGTAGTCACACACTGCAAGTGCTTAATAAATGTTTGTTGAGTGACCAAACACATTTTTCCCACATCTTTTCAACTGGATTATTAGCATCCTTTCTAACCATTCCCTTGATGTAGTATGCACCTGGGCACTAAGTCTATGCATTGAGGATTAACAAAAAACAAGCTATCATTTCTTTTTCATTGTAAATAATGAGCATCTAAAAATAGAGGCACCTGCCTATTATGTTTATACTTCAAAATACCTGCCTAGGGTAGGAATAGAAAAAAGAGGATTATACATCCAGAAAATAATTATGCAATGACAAAGTACACAGATTCAGAGAGTACATAATCTTTATCATAGTCACAGAATTTTTCAGATATTTTAAGATGTTCAAAGTAAATTTCACCAGAGAAATTACTTGAAGGAAGGATTTAAAGGGCAGGTAAACTGACTTGGTAAGCTGGAAGTGGGACAGATGGCAGGTTGGAACTGCACAGTGATAGGAAATTGAAAGGGAAACATTTCATGCAAGAAGCAAAATGTGAAGGTATTTTTCAGATCTTTGAGGAAATTATATTATACAACTGATTTAGGGGATGAGAACAAAATATTGCCTTTGCAACATTTTTTCTAGCTCTGAAGACAATAAATGCAGTGAGGAAAAAAGGAACAACCAGAATTTAAGCAACCGAATATATTCTTTGATCATAATTGTTATTTTTCAAGATTAAAACAACAAATAACTTCTGTGCATAAATTTTTTGTTTTAAAATTCCTTTGTCAAAATTTATGAAAAAAAATTTAAAAGCTAATAAGTGCGCTGGTTTCAGGATCAAACTACATTCTACTCAATACTGATCTTTATCACCACTGATTTTTCAAGGCATATCTTGGGAAATTGATGAATATTTCAAATAACTCTTTTTTGGTTTTCCTAAGATCCTAAATTTTTCTGTTCCAGTGTAATTTTATCTCTTTAAGGTGATTTCAAAAAGGATGATAGCTCAAAAATCATAAAACTTAGACTTTACCTGTAGAATTAAATTTTAAAGTTATCATCCTAGAGTTAATTTTCGTTGCTATTATCCCTTCTTGAGCATTCAACTTTGTTTGTCACTTTTGATTGTAGGCAGAAGCCAGCGCAATTTCAACGACACTTGGATTATTACCATTTCTTACCAAACAATAGAAAAATTAAACTCATGCTATTGCTTTATTTTCTTTGCCACAACAAAAGGCTAGCTTTCTATAACTCCATTGTCTTCTTACACTCAAGTTACAGTAGTGTAAGGACAAACAGAAAAGGCTTCCTTGGGAGCACAAACCACCTTGGCATAGTTATCCAGCAACAACCCTTTCTATCAGCCCCACGTCTTTATTTCCTCAATACAAAATTATAGTTATTCCTTTTATAGTGTCTAGGCTTAGGAATTCTGAACCTTTTTGTTCTAGGAGACTTGACAGAGCTGCCAAATAAAGCAGGCAGGGCTGATCTGTTCCTGGCCAAGATGGCCTTTGTTCAGCCAAGTAGAGCCACGCCTCTCAGAGAGCCTCTTACTTACCAGAGAGCAGATTCTGGAGGTGACATTCTTGCAATCCTCAGACACCATCACCCCAGGAGCTTAAAGAAAGAGCAGTCTCCTTGTGGCACCTGTCATTTTAACTTATAGCAGTTGAGACGAATCTAACTAAACCCATTATACCTCACATACTCACCACGCATCGCAAGAACTAAGCTGTTCCCAGCCTCTAAGCCTTCTATCCTCACCTAGACCTACAGCACTACCTATGTGTCTAAGGGATGCAGTTTCTCATTCCTCTCCATCCCCAAACTCTTCCATCAGTGCACCCATTGCACTTTCAATCTCCTCTTGGAAAGTTTCATTCACTTTCTTTGCCAGTGGAAGCCAGCTCCATCTAACTATTTCTCATTCCTTTATCCTGCTTCCACCTTCAAGAATTTCCAGCTGCTCTAATCTCCTGACATTAGCACTGCCATCAGCTATCCACTGCATAGCAGTCACCTTGAGAAACTTCCTTCATTAATGACCTTCGAACACCCTTCACTGGAATCTTTTCTCTTCCCACTCCTGTCACTCTTTTGGTGTCTTTGATAACTGTATGATTGTTCCATTCAAGGCACTGGACTCTGAGTTCCTACATCTCCGTCCATTCAATGACCTTCTCTTGTATCTTGTATCAATTATTCAGTCCTGTGTTCAGACCTTGATGTTATTACCATCAGTAATTGTATAAGCTCATCTTAAATATCTTACTTTCTGACCATTCTTCCTAACCTTGCAGTTTGTTTACCATAATTTTTGTCTTGCTAAATTTCTTCAAATTCATTTGAGACAACGATACACTTTTCCAATCACTTTTTCATTATTATTATTTTCATGATCTCACTTCCATTCCATCTCAAGACTCCACACATCATCATTATTATAAGTAAATGTCCTTTGCTTTCTGGCTCTATCTCTATTTCTTGTTCTGTCCTGAAAAGTCTTCATTCTAATGAAAATTAATTATTTTTCTACATTTTTCCTGCACTCAAATGCTTGAATATGGCTGGAGAAACACTGGCATCTGTGTTGAGCAATCTCTCCTTAAGTACATGATTAAATGAGCACTTAATGTTGCCTAGAATTTCTACTGCAATTACTTGTTTGTCTACTTTTTTACGCTCCAAAGGGATCACTTCTTCTCCTGACCCTCTCCAGCCCTTTTCCCTTGACTATGCTTAGTAATCTTCCTTATTCAGAGATTAGACAAATCGTTAAATGTCTCATCTATTTCAGGCCACTAGAATGTAGGCTACTTGAGAACAATAACTTAGGTGGCCTTGTGAACTGCTAATCTTTGTTATTTAGGATCATGCTTGGCACATTTTGTTGTTGTTGTTGTTAGGTGCCCTCAAGTTGTGTCCGATTCATAGCGACCCTTTTAGGGTTTTCAATGGCTGATTGTTTCAGAATTGCTTTGGGAGTGGATTGCCATGTCCTTCTCCCATTTTGGTGGTGCTGGGAATCGAACTCAGAACCTCACAGACTGCAGAGCAATGCTCTACCAACTGAGCTAAATCCCAGCCCTGGCACATTTTAGCTACTCAAAAAATCATTGTAGAATAAAAAGAATTAATTTAAAACAATATATGTGATATTTAATGATACCATGAAACATTTAAAAAAACAATTAGTATACTTATCAGTAAATTTCCAATAAGTCATGACAAGTTTAAATTTTCTAGAAGTAAATTTTCTTTTATTGTGATTGAAATGATTTTCCCACAATCAAATGTCTCAGAAAGACTGCCAAAATAAAATATTTGCCAGATACTGACTATATGTAGGGTGCTGTGCTTTTCCTATAGTAGCTTATAATTATGATAGATTGTTGTTGTTGTTGTTGTTGTTAGGAGCTGTTGAATCAATGTCCAACTCATAGTGACCCTACGTTCAACAGGTAAAACACTATTGTCAGGGCTTCTCTGCTATTTGTAGGGTTTTCAATGGCTGATTGTTGTTTGGGTGTGGATTGCCAAGTCCTTCTCCCAAGCCCAGGTGGTCTCCCATCCAAGTACTAACCAGGTCTGAAGCTGCTTAGCTTCCAAGGTCTGATGGGATTGGACACCACAGTGGTACAGCTGCAGGCTGGTATGATAGATTAAAAAATAGATAATACATAGATCAAACAATGGTTCACAAAGAATACTTTATGATAGGTTATTTCATTTGATTCATGGAACGACTCATAGGTGTTATAACCAAAGCTTAGAGAACTTAAGTCTCTTGCTTAAGGTAACCTAGCTGCTAAATGGTCAAGGCAGGTGTTCAAACAAGTTTTGCTGATTTAAAGTGCATGCATTCCATTACATCATGAAATTCACTGCTTATATCTGGATCCCCAAACTGAACGTATGTCCTACTATGTTTCAGAGTAAGTTCACTCTTCAATGACCTTCCTCCATTCCCCTTTCCAATTTTACATCTCTCTTATACTACACACACCCTGGGCTCCTCTGATCACTCTCCTCTAAAAACAAACATTTCTCATAGTCATTTTAGACTTTCAAAAAGATTTCTGTGTCTTCTTTTCAATGTGATTTTCCTCCACATTTGCTTCCACAATGCTCTTTTCTTCCCCTAGAACTACTTGTGTTTGGCCACTAAAACTTGTTATTGATTTTTAAATCTTAGATTATTAGGTCTGTGTAGAAAAGTGCTGTTTTTATATAAGCATTTACTTATTTTTGGCTAGTAAATTTTCTTTTTTGGGAGGAGGGGTGTTAAGACAGCATCTCACTATGTATCCTAGAAGAGTGCTACATTTTAAATAAGATTAAATCTTTAAGTCAGGGACTATGATTTCTCTACAGACCATCTTAATGATAGTTATAAACTTGAATCAATAAACAAGTGATTCCATAAGTATTTATGTATATATGCACAAAAGAGTATTAATTTAGGTAACATACACATAGTATTCACTATCTACTTATTCCCTCTTATTGCCAAGGTTTGTTAAGTGTTGTTGTTGTTGTTAGGAGCCGTCGAGTCGGTATCTGACTCATAGCAATCCTTACAGGGTTTTCAATGGCTGTGTGCTTCGGGATTGCCTTGGGAGTGGATTGCCAGGCCCTTCTCCCATTTTTGCGGTGCTGGGAATTGAACTCCGGGCCTCAGAGACTGCAGCGCAGTGCTCTACCAACTGAGCTAAATCCCAGCAGATTTGTTAAGTGTATTATGTAAATTATCATACTTTCTCATAATTTTTTTAATGTTATTAGTGCTCAAACAGAAAAGAGTGTTTTTACTATAAAAATCACAAATTAAAAAAAATCATGTGTACTTGACTTTCAGTTAAGGTATTTTTATGAATAAGCTATTGCTTCATTCTTTTTTACTTTCATTTCCAAACATATACAGTGCATGACAGATGTATATTCAAGAATTTACAGGGGCTAGGAGGTGTAATTCAGTATTAGCACACTCCCCAGGACAACAACAACAACAAAAGAGTTTACAGAAGAAATTACACAGGCTATTATAATAATGCCTAATTCCTAGATATAGTCCAACATACTAAATTAGTTTCAAAAAAAGAGCTAAAGAAATGAGAAACATTTACCTGATTCTTTATTCTTATGAGTGATTTCTAGAATCAATTAATGGAAAATTTCTTTTCTTTTTAGCTTTATTTCATTCAAATACTTTATACTATGTCAACTGAAATTTCAAACAACTTCAGATAAAACAAGAAGAACTGTGACTTTAGACAATACAAGAAGGACTGTGACTTTTGACAAAGTCTTTATCCACTTTTAAAAATTTCACTTAAAATATATGTTAAATTATTAGTCATTTGGTTATAAATATAGTATATGTTTTGGAATTATTAGTCAATGACTTAATCTTATGCTAATTCAAAATATCAAACATGAAACATCAATAATAAAATTTACAAGCATGTTAATTCCATACAACGAATAGCCTTTTGCACTGAAATGATGAATAACCATCAATTAACACAGATATTAGCCTATAAGAAAGTATAATATTATCGATGATTATGACCAAACCAAAGAATGTTGTATGTTATATATCTGTCAAGAAAATAAAGGAATAAGAGGAGAAAATCTAGAAAAAAATGTGAGGTGATGATACTGCTTTCTTAGTAAGTTTATGTCATTGACAATTATTTGAAAGTTAATGCTGATCACTTCTTTTTCCCCCAAAGCTATGTTGTTGTTAGGTGCTATTGAGTCAGGTCTGACTAACAGTGACTCTATGTACAACAAAACAAAATACTCTGTCCCAGGCACACTATCTTTTTTATGCTTTTATGCTTAAGTCCATTGTTGTAGTCACTGTGTGAACCCATCTAGTTGAAGACCTTTTTTTTTTTTTTTAATTGATCTGTCACTCTTCCAAACATGATGTCCTTCTCCAGGGATTGGTCCCTACTGACAAGCTCAAAATACATAAGACACAATCTAGCCATCCTTGCTTCCAAGGAGCACTATGGTTGCACTTCTTCCAGGAAAGATCTGTTGGTTCTTATGGCAGCCCATGGTATACTCAATATTCATCTCCAGGGCCATCGTTTTCCTGTCTCCCTTATTCAATGTTCAGCTTTCATAATCATATGATGTGACTGAAAATACAACAGCAGGAGTCACGTGAACTTTCGTCTTCAATAGACATCTTTACTTTTCAACACTTTAAAGAGGTCTTTTGTAACATCTTTACCACTGCAATGCATCTTTTGATTTCTTGACTGCTGCTTCCATGGGTGTTGATTGTAGAAACAACTAAAGCAAAGTAGGCAGTGTCTTTTGATCTTTATTAGTAAATGTTTCAAATCTCCTTCAGTTTCAGCAAGCAGGGTTGTGTCATCTGTATAACACAGGTTGTTAATGAGCCTTCCTCCAATTCTGATGCTGCTTTCCTCTTCATCAAGTCCAGGCTTTTGGATTATTTGCTCAGTATAGAGATTGAAAAGGTACTGTGAAAGGATACAGCCCTGATGCACACCTTCCTTGACTTTAAACCAGGCAGTGTTTCCTTGTTCTGTTCTAAAAACAACTGCTTCCTGGTCCTGTATATTCTATCTGGTAAATTCCATGTGTATAGTCACCATTGATGTTGGTGAAAAAATGCACTTGCAATGGAAAGGTCATTGGTGTGACAAAATTCTATCATGTGACCTCCAGCATTGGTTGTATCACCAATAAAATATTTTCCAACTACTGAGCCTTCTTCTTTGTCTCCAGCTTTTGCATTCCAGTCACTACGAATTATCACTACATCCTGATTTCATGTTCCATCTATTTCAGATTGCAGAAGCTGGAAGAAATCTTCCCTATCTTCATTTGTAGCCTTAGTGGTTGGTGCATAAATTTGAATGATAGTCATATTAACTGCCTTTCCTTGGAGGCGTATGGATACTATTCTATCACTGACAGCATTGCACTTCAGGAAAGATCTTGAGATGTCTTTTTTGATGATGAATACAACCCCATTTCTCTTTAATCTGTCATTCCTGGCATAGTAGACCATACGATTATTTGATTCAAAATGGCCCATGCCAGTCCATTTTAGCTCACTGATGCCTAGAATGTCAATGTGTATGTGCTCTATTTCCCTTTTGATGATTTCTAGTTATCCTAGATTTATTTTACATACATTCCATGTTCCAATTATTAATAGATGTTTACAGTTTTTCCTTCTCATTTTGAGTTATGCCACATCAACAAATGGAGGTACCTGGGGCTTTTTACTCCATTCCTGTCATTAAAGTAGACTCTACTTTGAGGAGGCAACTCTCCCAGTCATCTTCTGAGTGCCTTCCAAACCAGGCAGCTCATTTTCTGGCACTATATCTGACAGTGTTTCCATGCTCTTCATAGAGTTTTCAATGGCTAACTGTTTTAAGAGTGAGCTGCCATGTTCTCTCCCTAGACGGCTTTATCTGGAAGCTCAGTTGAAACCTGTTTACCATGGGTGTCCATGTTAGTATCTGCAATACTGCTGGCATAGCTTTCAGCATCATAGAAACATGAAGGCTGCACAGTATGGCAGACTGACAGAGAGGTGGGGGTCCAAAAGCTATCAAGATCCTTAAAAGACTTTTAAAATAAATGTTTTTTTAATTCTTTCTCAGTTTGTGATTTAATTTTATTTAATATTTTAATGTTATTTAATAGAAAAAGCATAAAAAGATCTTATGCTGGGCATGGTGGTACACATCTATAATCCTAGCACTCAGGAGCCTGAGGCAGGAGATGGAGAGTTCCAGGCTAGTCTAGTCTACAGTGTGAGACCTTATGTCAAAAATAAAAACAGGAACAAAAGAAACTTGTGTTTCATCTATATAAAATGTGAATCACACTTTTAAAAATCCACTACTGCATTTACACTATTCAACATATTTATATATATTTTAGCAAGTTAAAATAGTTGTTCCCCCACATGACTGTCAACTTGTCATGTTGTTGCCGCTTGCATGTTGTTATAATGTTGACATCTATGCCATTGGTATTTCAAATACAAGCAGGTCACCCATGGTGGACAGGTTTCAGCTGAGCTTCCTAAAACAGACTAGGGAGATGTGCCAGGCAGCCCAATCCCAAAACAATTAGCCATTGAATAGCTGAGAACTACTCAAATATAGTTCTGGAAAATGTGTCCCCCAGGTTGGAAGGCATTCAAGAAATGACTGGGAAAATGTTGACTCCTCAAAGTAGAGTCGACTTTAATGACAGGAATGGAGTAAAGCCCCTGGGACCTCCATTTGTTGATGTGGTATGACTCAAAATGGGAGGAAACAATGGGCTCAAACATAAAAAGATCATGTGCATAGCACAGTGGTGGGCAGTGATGGGTCCTGTTTGTACACAGGGCCACTATGAATTGCACCTAACAATAATAACAACAAAATATTGTTAAATTAGAAGTTGATTCTTAATTGAATCACTTAATGAAAGTTAAGAAAGATAAATAAGAGCATGAAGAAATTTAAGAAACATTGCCCCTAGAAGTTGGGAGAGTAAAATAAGAAATAGGAGACAGTACAACTTGTGACACTGAAAGAAAATTTACTCAGTTGTTGCCTTAGTCACCCAGAGGATGCTGAAACCTTTTTCAGCAGCAATGAGATAAGACCCTGTCCTAAAGAGTAAGGAAAGAATTATCAAGGGATCTGCCATGATACTAAAAAGTCCTTGTCTATAAGTCATAAAAGCAAAATCAAACCAAATTGGGAACAAACATTCATCTTATGAATGCCTCTGGCACATTCAATGTTAGCAGATGGACAATTTGGCCATTTTCCTCTTTCTTTCATTCCCATCCTTGGAGCCACCAAATTGAATCTGTAGCGAATCTGGTGTCATGCTACTTCTTGCCATAAAGTATACTGGAAGCCAGGTATACTGATAAGATCACTGTATACTCTTTCTTAAAATTGCAAAGACCAGTATACAGTTTTTTGGAATTAATGAAAAATAAGAATTATCAACATAATGAAGGTCTAGAATCCTTTCAATTTGCTCGATATCATCAAATTTCTAGCCAGCTTTTGGTATAAAACTCACCTGTCTGGTATTCTAAAGCAGTGCCATTTCTAGAGGGAAAAAAAGTAAAAAGAAAAAAAAAAACTTTTTTAACAGTCCTGGGGGTTGAATCCAGGGCCTTGTACATGCTAAGCAACTGCTCTGCTGCTGAGCTGCATCCCCTGTTCCTGTTTATTTTTTATTTTGAGAGGGAGTGTCCCTAAATTACGCAGGCTGCCTCTGGACTTGAACTCATCATCCTCCTGCCTCAGCCTCCTGAGTTGCTGGGATAACAGGTATATGCCATAGCACCTGGGAGGAAACCAAAATCTTATGACGTTCATGGCAAACCATGATTATATAGTCCTGTGTTACTAAGCCAGAAGAATTTGGAAGTCTTACTGAATGAATTTTCTGGGGGGAGACACTTCAGACATTGGCAGGCCTTACCTTCTTTACATGAGGAGGGGCATGGTGTCCAGTCACTATATGGAGTCACAATACAGTCCTTCCTGCAGGGAAGCAAACAAGGCCTCACTGTTTCAGGTCGAAGGCTTTCAGGACACCTAGAAAAAGCAAAGGGAAGTATTCAGCCTCTTTCCTGAGCCAGAAAACAGGGTAACAATTTCCATTGCTAAAATTGCAAAACAGTCACAAGCCAGTACTATTCAACTTCCAGGTGTCTTTTACTTTTAATAAGAACTATTCAACTAAATTAATTCTTTCAAATTGCACCTAAATGTGTCTTAGGCAGTATCTGTATGTTTAATAAAAGCACTTTTGCTATCTAGAAGAAAATACAACAATTATATCTTCTTCCTTTATACTAACCTCTATTAATATGTGTTTTCTAATATGCATTATAATAAATTTTGTGGGAATTCAAATTACTAATGTAAGGACTCATTTGTATATTCTTGTATAACTAAATAGGCTTTTGGCCTTCTTTTTACAAAATACTTACAACATAAAATAAATTTATAATGGCGTATATTCTTTATACAGCATATGATCAAAAACAATATTGTATCAGTTGCCATATATTTTATAATAAATAATAAGATAGTAAAATTATATTAACTATTATGATAAATAATTTTTGCTTTTTTTCCTGGTTTTATTTAGTGTATCTATTCTTATTTCTTTCTACTTTGTCCCTATTTAAATAATGGGATTTAAAATATTTTCACATTTTCATAAGCTATGTCATCTTTCTTGGAGCAAAACAAGTAACTACAAATAAAGTTAAAATAGTTAATCAATAATAAACTGGCAAATATTTAACAAATAGGATTTAAAAATATGCCTTGTGGATGAAGTTACATTTTTTCAGTCAAGATAAATTATTTTCTATCAAATAAGTTAATCAAGTTTTCAGAACTGAACTATGGCTGAAAAAATCAATACCATTAATCTGCTTCCCATTTCTTCATAGGATTTTGCTGATACTTCATTTCTGATATGAATTATATTATAAATATTTATCTACATGTCCTTTCTCCTACATAAATATCATTCTGTATTCAGTTGCATAGGTACACATTCTCCTCTCTTATTTTAAAACCATTTGTGTTTATTTGGAAGTGAATTTTAAAAATATATAAGATTCAACATTTCTAAACGAAATAATTTCCCTAGTGATGTTGAGGACAAACTTTGTTGTTGTTGTTGTTGTTAGGTGCTGTCAGGTTGGGTCTGACTTATTGTTCAGGATTGCTTTGGGTATGGATTGCCACATCCTTCTTCTGTTTTTGGTGGTGCTGGGGATTGACCCCAGGTCCTCAGAGGGTAGAGAACAGCACTCTACCAATTGAGCTAAACCCAAACTTGGACTTTTCTAATTACTATGGGTGTTTGAAGTCATGGACTTCAAACTAAGATATGTAAATGTGAGTTACAGGAGTTGATGCATTATCATAATTTAGATTGTAAATGACTAGAATCATAACTTACATTTTTAACTAGGAAAGATTATATGGCAAAAATCTCACATACAATCCAGTTAATTCTTTTGGGACTATGAAATTATTGGTCAGTAGTTATCATTGAAAGGACTCCTTTAAAATTCTATAACTTTAACAATAGGATGGTATTACTGCATACTCTTCAAATAAATCAATGGAATTTACAACGTTATGTGTGACCACCTCCAAATATTCTTTTAGTTTAGACATAGCCACAGCAAGATACTCGGCTAGCTGTGGAGAACAAAATTACTAACAACAGAGTCATTAAATGTACACAAAAAGATAAATTATACAGCCTAGATTACATCCAATAAAATGAATTCAGACTTCCTTTGGTGAGGCAATTGGTTCAGTCAACATGCTCCTTTTCTTTCTTGTACTGTTTGTATTTAGTGTTTGCAGTTTAAATCAAGGAATTGATTTCCCCCCAAATCTTATTCAAGGTCAAATTAAACAGATGTGATAGGAGTTGAAGTTTGTTACTTGGGAGGATAGATAAGATCAATAACATTGATTTTACCATCACATGGTAATCTATTTTATTAAGAGGAGTTTAAAACAAGGTTTCTGTTTGCATTTTTGTTTCAAATGACTAGTATTGGAAAACATTCATTGAATTTAACCTAGCATTTAGGAAGAAGGGCAAAAAATTTTTGTTTTGAATTCTCAGTACTTGGCCTAATTTCCCAGATTCTTAAGGGCAGAATAAGTCTGTGTGATTTAACAAATCTATAGATGTATTCAAGGGCTGAGGTTTAGCTCAGTTGGTAGAGTGCTGCTCCTCACTCTCTGAAGACCTGGGTTCGTTCCCCAGCACCCCAAAAAGAGAAGAAGGATGTGGCAATCCACTCCTGAAGGAATCCTGAAACAATCAGCCATAAAAAACGCTATGAGGATCACTATGAGCAGGACCTGATTCGTTGGCACCTAACAACCACAACATAGATGTATTTAGGTTGTTGAATGAAAGCTGAAAAGGCAAAGAAAAATTTTAATAGATTATTGTGGAGGTCTGACATAGGGCTTCAGGAAACCCTCTCTGTTAAATGATTTAATAATGTTAAATCCACTAGGCTTTTTCACACATAAACTGGTCACAGATACATCCATTACCCAGCAAAAATATTTTTTTAATATGTCTAAATGAGAAAAATGTCAACAGCAACCTTTCACAGGAGATTCACTGAGGAATAGGTGAAGAGTGAGTTCTTCTGTAAATCAGTACAATAACTCTCATCCTATACTACAATGAAATGATCCTGCACCTCTCTATTGAATATTCCTACCTCTGTTCTGATTCCAGCAAAACCCAGGATCCTTCAGGACATCAGGTTTTTACTCCTGCTATAACCACCATTGAATTTTAATACACTACATATTAATTTCCTGAGTCAGATTCACCACAATCTTAGTACAATTCCTGTTAAAATATTGGTTTGGGGCTACTTGTTAAGCATATGGAACAGTGTTCAGTTTATTTAACTCTCATTTGGCTTTAGTTTCTAACATGTTTTCAAATTTGAAATGTTATAAATAAATAAAGTATGAGACTAAATATGTAGTGTCAGGACCCAGGCCACAAAGAAACAACTCTAATGAGATTCTTATTTATTCCCTTGGAGTTTTCTATACATTTGATAAATTATTTTCATTTCCTCAGAACACTTAAGAAGTATCTTGAATTCTTAATGGAAAATAACAATTTTCAACATCTATTGAATTATTACATTAGTAATTTTTCTCATTGAATCCTTTTAATAGACTTTGAAAATCAAGGACAGAATTAGGTAGCGTGTTTTAGATCACACATAATATTTGAGCGGGCTGGGATTTAGCTCAGTGGGTAGAGTGCTGCGCTGCAGTCTCTGAGGCCCCGAGTTCCATTCCCAGCACCACAAAAATGGGAGAAGGGCCTAGCAATCCTCTCCCAAGGCAATCCCGAAGCACTCATCCATTGAAAATGCTATAAGGGTCTCTATGAGTTGGATACCGACTCAACAGCACCTAACAACAACAACAACAACAACAACAATATTTGACCACTGGTCTGATTATTTGGTAAATATGAGGTCATATTTACACCTGTGCAAAATTTATTGGTTTTACTTTTCATGTTCCATATGGCCAAGATGATTTGAATGTTTAAAAATTATGCTATCTAAATTTCAAAAAATGAACAGATTTTCCTCTCTCCACAGTATATTTTTTGCATTTGATTTAATGATTTTTTCTAAGAATTGATTCCCCAGGTATACCATTACTTGTTTCTGTTTATAGTCCTCACAAGGCACATATAGTATGCCAACTCTCCCGTTCTTTGTCCTTCCCTCTAGCAAATCTTTTGCCTTGTTATTATAGTCTTCATAACCAGCACAAGAAACTGACAATTTTTCTATTTATCATAAGGCTCATTCTATCCCAAGGCTCTCTCTTCGAAGTAAACAGCTTATTCATTTAACCACTGAAAGATATAAGTTTGGTCTCAGTATTTTTGAAATAGTATTTTCTAGGGGAAGTGAAAGGCAGATCATAGAAGGCTACTACCCAATTACAGTAGACTGGTAGCCTCCCTAGCCTACAGTTATATAGTAGGTCATGCATGATCTACCTTGCTAGGACTCTGTATACTGTCATTATAGATCAGCCAGGCTTAGAGCAAGCACTTCTTTCATTGCCTCACTAGCTTAATAAAAGCAGAGAGTGCTACCATAAAACAGAAAGTGGGTACTGGATAGAAAAATTTCTACAGAATTTATGGATCCCAACTACAAGACTTTGAAGATATTACAGCTTTATCAGCAGCTTACATTCAAAACAAACAAATCTTACTCTTGAGGACAGGTATGACAAGCATCAATATGCTCCATTTCATGAAGCAAGTGAAGCCTGAGCCAGTCCTCTGCATGGGTGACCACAGGATTTACTGTTGTCATTCTGAAGTCCTTACTTTTTGGGTCCCACTTGGCCCACATTGACTCGCACACAGATGACTTTCCTTGTCTGCATGCCAACAGAACACGAGGCTTCCCCATTCCAAGTTGTAGTTGTGTTGAAGGATGACACGGAGGTGTCCTCGATGCACTGCCCCCAGGGACCAGTTTGCCAGTGGTACACAGTACAAGGATGCTCATTACAGCTGCGCACCTCTTGCAAAGCACTGCTGTTGGGACAATGAATTCCACCTGTAAAAATGGACAATGATAGCAAATTAGACATAGAGCCAACAGGAACCTCACCATTCTCTGTTTCCTTGGCATTAACATGGGTAACATCACTGACACCGGCCACTTACTGTGCACGCAGCATGTTACTAACACACTGCTCAGAAGACAAATTATATACTAAGCATGCCTTAATTGGCATGATCTAATATAAAATATAAACCACGTAGTATACATCACTCATGATTTATTTATTTATTTATTCATTATTTTATTTAGCAATACTCAGGAAGGTTGAACTCAGGGCCCTGAGTATACTAGGCCAGCACTCTACTGCTGAGCTGCATCCCTAGCCCCTTTTTCATTTTTTTTTTTTTATTTTGAGAGAGAGTTCTCGCTAAGTTGCACAGGCTGCCTGTGGCCTTGAACTTGTGATCCTTCAGCTCCCGCCTCCTAGGTCACTGGGATTCCAGGCATGTACCACTGTGCCCAGCGATACTTGATTTTGAAGATGGTGGTCATTAAGGAGAGGCCATTGTTCTCTCTTGTTGTTGTTGTTGTTGTTAGGTGCTGATTGTTCTCTAGAAGGGTTGAATGTGAGGTACAGAGAAGCTCATGTGATCATTAACCAGAACAAATAAGTGGATGAAGAAAACCTAGTGTGCTTTCAAATGTTATCTCCCAAATTCAAAGTCTTAAGTATAGGTTTTAAAATACTGCTTATTTATTTATTTAGAAACAGCATCTCACTGTGTAGCTCAGGCTAAACAATTTGCTATGTAGTCCAGGGCTGGCCTCAGACTCATGTTAATCCCCTTGTCTCAGCTTCCTGAGTTCTAGGATTACAGGTATACACCACCATGCCCAGCTCTTTAAAATACTGCCTCATTTTAAAGTGACTAGACATAGGGATGCCTGCAGCTGTAGCCCTGTGGCATCCGATCCCGTCAGATCTTGGAAGCTAAGCAGGGTCGGGCCTGGTTAGTACCTGGATGGGAGACCGCCAGGGAATACCAGAAGCTGTAGCCTTGGGAGAAGGACCTGGCAACCCCCTCCCAAAAATCAATCTGCCATTGAAAACCCTATGCACAGCAGAGAAGCACTGACAATAGTGTTTCCCCTGTTTGTACAGAGGGTCGCTATGAGTTGGATACCGACTTGACAGCACCTAACAACAACAAGACATAGGGATATTGAAACTGGATACTTTATGATCTTCCAGACCATCTTTGGAAAACCCATCAACTAATGATGATATTCTGTTTCTTCAAATCTGTCACTGGTTATGCAACGCTCCATCATTTTATGTCTTAAAGACATAAAAGATGCAAATGAAACTATTGTAAAATGGTTTCTGCTCAAGTCTTATTTTTATTGTATGGTTATGGAAGTAGCTTTCTCTGACTCCATTCCATAGTTCTTCATATCATTCTTGCATACACTGAAAGGAAAGGTATTCCATGATCTTCCCTACGATCAGGGTTCAAATCTTTTGAGACACATTTTTACTCACACTTGTTGAATCTGTGTTCTTCTATGCAGTGTCATTATCTGTGACTTTAAAGGTGTTGGCAACACTGAATTTCTCACAAAGAGATCTCCTTTGTTGTATCTCAAATTTTCTTCCAGGATATTGATAATTGTCTCTAGGTTTTTGATGATATTGCTTTATTAATTGTTCCAGAAGGTGCCAATAAAAATCTTAGGTAGGCAACTAGGACTTATTTTCCTTCCTCAAATACTCCTTAGCTATTTCTTTTGATTGTGCTTTTTGGCAGAAGCACCAAGAGATTGCTATTTCTTGCTGGAATAACATTGATAACTTCAAGCAATGACAACTACATCATAACTGATGGTTGGCCACAGTGGTATTAAAATGCATATAATGTAAGATGTAATAATTCTACAGATGTAAAGGGGTAAGACAGATGCATCTTTTAATCAGTGCAATATAGTGTAGGAGTTATCATTCTGGAACTCTTTTTTATGTGCTAATCCCATTATAGTCTACAGCCAGACTACCTGGCATCCAATCACATCTGATTTTGAAAGCTAAGTAAGGTTGGGCCTGGTTAGTACTTGGAAGGGAGACCTCTTGGGAATACTGGGAGCTATAGCCTTGGGAGAAGGACCCAGAAACCCACCCCCAAAACAATCAGCCATCAAAAACTCTATGAATAGCAGAGAAGCACTGACATAATGCTGAGCATGGCACAGTGTTGGGAGTGTTTCATTCTGTTGTATGGAGGGTTGCTATGAGTTGGACCAGATTCCATAGTACCTAACAACAGCCACAACTCCATTGCAAATAATTCATAAGTGGGGTCACATTTTGTGTTTGTAACTGTCATGTGATTAAAAAACTTAGTGGATAAGTCCAAGCAGTTGAAATAATGTGGTCACGGTAATAATGAACAATTTAGGAAACCAGTTTTTTGTTTTACATCCATACTATTTCTGATGCCAATTACGAATGTAAAAAGACATTGTTAGAGGTAGGATAAGGTGGAATTTGTTGCTCACTGTATTGACAATTTCATCCTCGTGGCCACACTCTGAGTTTATCTTCAAGTATCACTTCCCTTATGTTTGAGGACATCCCTCTAATTCAGCAAATTAATCAGTAGGCAGATTATATGAGAACTTAATGGCAATTTAGAATCATTTATGCAGTGTTGAATGTGGTCTCAACATTAGAGTAACCTGCATTAAACAGCAATTCATTAATGTTCACTGCTTCAAGAATGTGAAAGCATCTGTCACAGTTTGTATCCTATTGGCCATCACACAGCTTAGTGACCCTGGCAGTCTCTGCAAAGAAGTTTAGGATGTGAATCCTAAAACACACTAATTGGATTGGGGAGAAGTAAATGAGCACATCTATTGCCTACTGCCCATTCCCCGAGGTGCTACATTTATTCAGTCCTAACTCTCAGACAAGCATACAGTGCTAATTACACACACACACACACACACACACACACACACACACACACACAATTATTTTAAAAATTCCTTTGCACTTAATGCTAAAATTACTGATTTACAATGATGTTTCTCTACCTACACCATTTTTAATGTGAGTATAAGTAGGCTATTTAAACTGTGATTCTAAAACTCTGAATTGTTTTTGACATTGGAATTGACTGGTTGGCTTTGGGAAAAAATGATAAGAAAAAAATTCTACAACATCAGCATAACATAATGAAGAACTGCATAGATAGCTATTAACTTTATAGACGTAAAGGCTATTTATTTTCTTACCCTAATCCACATTAAAGCTACATCAGCACTTTGGATCTGATGTTGGGATCCTTGCACAGATAACCTCCAATGTAGTCTTAACTATAACAACAACATGGCATGAAAGCCTGGTTTGGAGTAGTCAGTCATTGCAGCATCATTATGTTGGTTGAAGAATAAGTTTGTAGTAAAAAAATTGATAAATATAATATTGAATATATCTATTATTAATGGGAAGATTTAATTCCAGACATCTGAGAATATTTCTGTGGTCTTAGAGAAATCTTAAAATGTGACCTATGACAAAATTAGTAACAAGTGTATTTTAAAAAATCATATAAAAATATATGTTTCATACTGATACTACTATTTAGATTTTCTATCATCCCATCAAAGGGAAGAATTTAATGGGACTTGGATAAAATTCCAGTTGTATAAAGTTTTATGCTTATACAAAAATGCCAACTATTATTTGAAACTTCTCTCTTTGTTGTTTGTTGTTAGGTGCTGTCAACTTGGGTCTGACTCATAGCAACTCTATGTACAACAGAACAAAACACTATCTGACACTGTGCCATGCACATGATCTTTTTATGTTTAACCCCCATTGTTACAGCCACTAGGTCAATCCTAGTTGAGGGTTTTCTTCTTATGTGGTTGTTGTTGACCCACCACTTCACTCTGAGAAATTAAAAAATGACATTTCCTCCCCACGTCAAGCTCATAAAATCTTTTTAAGATGCATTTGATCAGGAATAATGCTGTTTCTTGTTATGGCATCAATGTTATTACAATTGATATCACAAATTTAAAGAGAATAACCACCTTCAAAACATAAACTCTATACCTGTGATGTGCAGTGCTTATGTGGGATGCTTCAAGGAATACCAGAGAGGTTAGAAATGGTTCCCGCTACTCTCAAGAATATTATAAAATGGTGGGAAGAGTAGTATGAGGTAAGACAAACATACAAATGAGTATAATTCCACATAGAATGTAATGATTATGTTGAGAATTATTTAGTATAATTAGGATTGAAAGAAGTAAGATTCTATTACTTTTTGGAGACTGAAAAATATATCAGGTTGAAGAAAGCACTGAAATAAGTTTTGAAAGTGTATGATTCTGAGAAACAGACCTCTGAGAACATTAAAAAGGAAAGGAGAATGTTATCTAAGCAGAGGAAAAAATAAGTAAAAGCAAAGGCATGAAAGTAGGTATGCCCTTGAGAAGAAGCAATAGTGACGCAGTCAGTTGGAGTATAGAGCTCACACAGGAAAGCAGCTGGTAACAAGGATAAGGGAGGTGACAGGGCATATGTTAGGAAGAGACTATAAAATGTCTCAAGCAATGCCTGCCATTGCAGCCCAAATTCTTTGGATAGCAAATCACTGAAAAACACATTGGCAAGGGCATGCTTTGGGAGAACTGCAACATATAGGGCATCACTTCAGGGTACTCAGCCCCATCCCTCCTTTTCGCCTTTCAGAAAGAAGTAGAAGGCTTCCCACTGTGGAGCTTGCATAAATCTTGGAGGGTGGTCCTGTATGGACAGACTGAAGCAGAACTACCTTTTCAAGGTCAATAGTACAAGGATAGGGAAGGAGTAGCATTTACTTAGAAACCAGAGTTACGCATGTGTGTACACACACACACACACACACACACACACACACACACACACGATACTATGTATATATATGTTGTTGATTGTTGTTAGGTGCCATCAAATCGGGTCTGACTCATAGTGACTCCCATAGGGCATTAAATGGCTGATTGGGGATTCGGGGATTGCTTTGGGAGTGGATTGCCAAATCCTTTTCGCACACACACACACACACACACACACACACACACACACACACGAACTTCAGTTCCTCCTTCCTCTAGGAAATGAATGCTCCTTAGCTTTTAGAATTAAAATCATTAAGATTTAAAAAAGAATCAACAAATTAAAATTAAAATAGAAATAGCCCTCCCCTCCAAGTTGTGCATTGTAAAGTATGATTTTTAAAGATTACTAATTATTTGAGAAAAAATTGGCATAATTCTATTTTCATACACATCTGTTCTCTCCTATGTATAAAAGGGATATAAAGAGACATTGGTATTTGGCTGACAAAGCTACATCAGGTCATTCTGAACTTTGCAAAAATAAATATTCTCTCATTTTTCACTCTGTAAGCATAATTAACTATATAATGAGATTTAACAGAAGTTTTTATTATACTCTGTGGACAACATTTCAATCATCCCCTTTGCTTCTTTTTTAAAAGAAGTTTATTAGCTAGGTGCTCTGGCACAGGACTGTAATCTCAGCTACTCGGGAGACTAAGGCAGGAGGATCATAGGTTCCTGGGCAACTTAGTGAGATACTGTCTCAAAAAATAAAAAGATGTGTTGGGGAGGCAATTTAAAGGTGCCATGCAAAGGATCTTGAGAGAAGAAATGAGCTGATGACTAGGATTGTGACGATGGAGTAGTTGGAGGTACTTTCAGAAAAATTTAACAAAAATCGTTCTTGGTGCAAAGTATATTAATAACACTGACTGTGGCAAGATCTGAGTGCTGCATGCATTGAGTGCTGTTGAGGTCTTGCTGCTCTCAGGCTTTTTCAGTGAACAGGGCTAAAAATACTTGTATACATGTATATATTATGTATATTGCTGTATCTCAATATCCACACACTTACATTTATATTTGTTTCTATGTCTATCTTTACAAAGTGAGCACCATAAATTTATACTGATAACTTCCACTTCCAAAACAATACCTCATGATTTAATTTGGTTTTCTTTCTTAACATATTTGTAACTCCCCTTTTCCAGTAATCCAAAACTTGATTCCAATTATTTTCAGTACATGTACTTATTTGGTCAATTTTCCTCCACATTCCCAATTTCCCACTGCCATCTCCATTGCTCTACCTTCATTGCTCTGTCCCTGCTCTGACCCCCTACATCAGGCCACTCTACTTTATAGAAACCCTTCACAACCCTTCTTGGCTCTGACACTCTACACTGGGTTGGCTGCCTTAATGGAGGCTGAGGTTCCATCTTTACTCTGCTTAGGTGCTGACATCTTGAGTTGAGTCTTGCTTTCACCTTCTCAGGCAATGTACCATAAGTGGTCCCCTACTCTTCACCCTTCTCAATTGAAACTCCATGCCAGGCCACGCCCTCACACTTTCCATGCTCTTCTCACCCAGGCTGGGCTCTGACAACCCACTTGGAATTATCAGAGATACCCCACCTGCTGGGACAGATGTCCCACTGCATGAGTCCATCTAATGGCTCTGTGGATAGAATTATTCAGGAAAGGAGTGTAGGGACCTAGGGAGGAAAGGAAGGAAATGGAAATAAAAGAAGTGCAGTATGAGGAAGAGGAAATGTCATTTTATTATTCTATCGTTCATTTAAGCAGAACAAAGCAGCCTGTTTTATTTACTGAATTGAGGCCATTTTATAACTTATTTATGGATATAGATATAGACATAGATATTGATATATAGATAGAGACATATATGTATACACAGATAATATGATTTTTGAGTAAATCAGAAGTAAGATCAATAGCTGGCACTCCTGTTTGTTTAACATGCAGTAGGATTATACCCTCTGTATCACCCTCGAGATGTTGTTTTTAGGTGCCATTGAGTGAAGTCCAACTCATAGCAACCCTCATAGGGTTTTCAATGGCTATTTTGGGATTGTTTCTGGAGTGGGCTGCCATGTCCTTCTTCTATTTTTGTGGTGCTGGGGATCCAACCTAGGGCCTCAGAGAGTGCGGAGCAGGATTCTACCAACTGAGCTAGACCCCACGTAATTATATAACACGTCTTAGCAATGAAATGTGAGAAATGACAACAGTCAATTTGAGAAGGAAGAATTTAATGCTGTTTTTAAATCAACAGACTCTGTGAGGATCCTGTTCCTCTGGCATGGGGATTATGGAAACAGATTTTCATCTGGTGTGATGTTGAGACATTTCCTGGAGGACAGATGGCCCTGGAGAGTTAACCCAAAACTGAAGATATATTCCCTTGATGAAGAAATGAATAAACCTTTATTATTTAAGCTGCTGAACTTCTAGTCTGTTACTACAGAATGACCTAGCCTATCCATACTAATTTCAAGAGGCTATTGTGCCACGGGCTTGGGAGAAGGACCATGCAACCCACTCCCAAGAAACAATCAGCCATTGAAAACTCTATGGATAGCAGAGAAGAAGGACAACAGTGTTTCACTTGTTATACATAGGGTTGCTATGAGTTGGACACTGACTCGATGGTACCTAATATCAACGAAAATAACAACAATAACATCTAATCTTCAGTATAATGTTTAATACTGACATTACGGCCAAGATAAGCAAAGTACAGGTTGCAGCATTTATTTTGCATTCCAGATATACTTTGCATGTGTACTTGTATGCTATTTCATCATAAAATTGTATAATTTCATGTCTAACTAATATATATGTTATTTTCCTATTATACTGTATTTTCTTTTAAAGTTATTATAATAATTTTCTGACCCATAGAAATTATGAAAATTTATGACACCATACAAACCACTGATATTTTTATTAGCAATTTATTTAGCTAGTGTACAAAATAATGAATTTCATTATGACATTTCCATACATGCATATCAATGTACATTGCTCCTGTCCACATCTCCATTACCCTTTCATGTCCCCCTCCCTCCTCCTGCTGACCCTCTTTCTCTCTACCACCAGTCCCCCTTCTGCTTGTTTGCTCCATATAAGTGTGTGTGTGTGTGTGTGTGTGTGTGTGTGTGTGTGTACACACACATATATAAATCTAGATTCTACCTATGGGTAACCATGAGATATTTGTCTTTCTTTCTCCCATTACTATTTCTTATTGCTCCCTCTCTGTCTCTTTAGTCCCCCCATTTCCTCCAGATACTCCCCCTTCTATTTTCATGACATATGTATGTTAAAATATTATATATATTAAAGTTTTGTTGTTGTTAGGTGCCATTGAGTAGGTGTCTGACTCATAGCGACTCTATATACAAGCAAAGCAGTATTGTTGTTGCTTCTCTGCTATTCATAGGGTTTTCAATGGCTGATTATTGTTTGGGAGTGGGTTTTTGGGTCCTTCTCTAAAGACTACAGCACCTGGTATTCCCAGGCGGTCTCCCATCCAAGTACTAACCAGGCCCAATCCTGCTTAGCTTCCGAGATCTGATGGGATCAGATGTCACAGTGGTATGGCTGGAGATGTATTGAAGTCTAGCATTAATAAATGAGAAAAGCATGCAGTATTTGTCTTACTGGGTCTGACTTATTTCACTTAACATGATGATTTCTGTTGTTAGGTACCATGTTAGGAGTTGGTGTCCGACTCATAGTGACCCTATGTACAACAGACAAAACACTATTGTCAGTGCTTCTCTGCTGTTCATAGGGTTTTCAATGGCTGATTAGTTTTGGGGAGTGGGTTGCCTGGTCATTCTCCCAAGCCTACAGCACCTGCTGTTCTCAGGCAGTCTCCCATTCAAGAACTAACCAGGTTTGACCCTGTTTAGCTTCTGAGATTTGATGGGATTGGATGCCACAGTGGAACAGCTGCAGGTTGACAATCTCTAGTTCTATCCATTTTCCTTCAAATGACATAATATCATTCTTCTTTATGCATGAATAAAACTCCATGGTGCATATATACCACATTTCTTTTATTCATTCATTAGTTGATGGACATCTAGGTTGATTCCATATCTTGGCTATTATGAATAGCATCACAATAAACATGGATGAGCAGGTATCTCTATGGTTTGTTGACTTAGATTCCTTCGGGTATGTACCTGGGAGTGGTATAGTTCAGAATTTTTTTTTTTTGAATATCCATACTGATTTCCATAGTGGCTGCAGTAACTTACATTCCCATCAGCAGCAAATGAGTGTTCCTTTCTCCCTGCATCCTCACCAGCCAGCACTTGTTACTTGTTTTCTTGATGCTAGCCATTCTGATTAGGGTGAGATAGAATCTCAATGTAGCTTTTATTTGCATTTCCCTGATAGCTAAGGATGTTGAACATTTTTTTCATGTTTATTGGCCATTTGTATTTTTTATTTTGAGAACTGCCTCCTCAATCAATTTGACGATTTTTCAATAGAATACTTTGTGATTTTGGTATTTAATTTTTTGATTCTTTATATATTCTAGGTTTTGTTTTGTTTTACATTACTAGGGGCTGAATCAAGGGCCTCATTCATACTTTACAAGTGCTCTGCCACTTGGTTGCACTCCCAGCCCATTTTAATTTCTTTTTAATTCGAGACAGAGTCTCAATAAATTACACAGGCTACCTCTGGCTTAAAACCTGTGATCCTCCTACCTCTGCCTCCTGGCTTGTGGGATTACAGGCATGCACCACCACACTCAGTTTATATAATCTAGTTATTAATCCTATTTTTGATGTATAGCTGACACAGATTTTCTCCCATTCTGTCGGCTGTCTTTTCACTCTGTTAATTGTCTGCTGCAAAGTAGTAAGTTTTAAGGAACAATAGGAAGGCATACTTTGTGTGTGTAGAATTATGAAGTATCACCCAGTTGGTAGGAAAATATAATTTAAAACTTCTTGCAGATAGAGTTACTAAGTCATTTTAAAAATAGCATGTAATTTTAAAAGGCTTATTTCAAGTAAGATAAAACATGTTCCAGTGTCCAGCAAGTAATAGGTACTAAATAAATATATTTCAAAGGATAAGTTCTAGATTAAATATTTCATATAATTGTATCAACTTTTGTAAATGTCACTAACAGAGACAAGTAGCACTACAGTCCCAACTGACAGTTTCCACCTTGGTTTCTATTTAAAATTATACTTTGAATTCATGCTCTTATGATTTACTACATAAACATCTATAATTTTCCAGCATGCCTGGCTTATAACACAACTATTAGACTTAATTAAAAATTATTGAAGTCCAACCCTTTCAAATTAAGTGGATGATACATATCAAGGGGCAATCATAAATTTCTGCCTTTAAAACATTTCATGACCTTTCAGTGTGAAGCATCTTGTCTATAGAAATAATGATCTGTTGAATTTTTGCAAGCATAGCAGAATCCTTTCCATATGACTCAGGGGGTGAAAAGTCACTCATTACTAGTCATAGAGCAAGTATCTGCAGAGTATAATGGATTTATAGCAAGAAGCGTGACCACAGATTTAATTTTAATGAAGCCCAAGACATAATCTGAACTGATAGAGTTTGAAGTCTGAATATAATCTATATGAGGTTAGAGTTATTGCTTGACAACACAAGGAATATCATTTTGTTTCTGAAAGTTTCTATTAGAAACCTTTTTATAGCAAACAGTTATATTTACTTTAAGTTAATAGGAAAATATTTCTGGACCCTATAAAAAAATTCTGTATTTTCCCATAGATTGATATTTTGTATATGTAGATATTTTCACTCATGTTTAGTTAAGGACAAGGTAATTATACATATGCGTAGTTACTACATACACAGATAACAAGTTTTATTAAATAAGAGTACTATCAGTACCAATCACTTAAATACTTCATAAATAAATAGAAAAATTTAAAAGGGTATGTTGTTTTTAGGTGCTGTCAAGTCAGTATCTGACTCATAGCAATCCTACCTACAACAGGTGATACAGTATTAGTGCTTCTCTGCTATCCATAGGGTTTTCAATGACAGATTGTTTTTTGGGAGTGAGTTGCTGGATCCTTCTCCCAAGCCTACAGCAACTGGTGTTCCCAGGCGGTGTCCCATTCAGGTACTAACCAGGCCTGACCCTGCTTAGCTTCCAAGATCTGACAGGATTGGAAGCCACAGTGGTATGGCTGCAGGCAAAATTAATTAATTAATTAATTAATAAAAAATAAAAAATATGTATAGATTGCACAAAATTCACCCAAAATTATTTGTGGGAATTCATAGAAATTCATACTCACTACAAATAGAAATCATTATTTATCATGGCTAACTATAAATAATTGCTCTGGGAAAAGCTGTGGCAAAAGATCTCTTTAGAGTATGGGAAAATAAAGATGTCACATTGAAGACGAAGTTGCACCTGACTCATGCCATGGTATTTTCAGTCACGTCATATGGTTGTGAAAGCTGGACATTGAACAAGGGACAGGAAAAGAATGGATGCTTTTGAATTGTGGTGCTAAAGAAGATTATTGCATGTACCATGGACTGCCAAAAGAACCAACACATCTGTCCTAGAAGAAGTGCAACCAGAGTGCTCCTTGTAAGCAAGGATGGCTACTTAGTCTTACATATTTAGGACATGTGGTTAGGAGAGAGACCAATCCTTGAAGAAAGACATCATGTTTGAGAGAGTGGCAGTTCAGCGAAAAAAGGAAAACCCTCCACCAGAGGGATTGACACAGTGTCTGCAACAATGGGCTTAAACATAAATAAGATTGTGTGCCCAGCATAGAATCAGGAAGTGTTTTAATCTGCTGTATATAGGGTCACTGAGTCAAACTCAACTCACTGGCACCTAACAACAACTATAAATAAGACAAGGATCATTTAGTTTCACAATATTTAAATGCCTCTATTCCTTTCATTTTATTTATTTATTTTATTTATTTATTTTTAGGTACCTGGCCCTTGCACTTACTTCGTAAGTGCTCTACCACTGGATTTGACCCCCAGTCCATTTTTCATTTTTTAAAATTTTGAGACAGTTTCTCAGTAAGTTACACAGGCTGCCTCTGGCCTTAAACTTACATTTCTCCTTTCTTTGCCTCCTCAGTTTCTGGGATTACAGGTGTGAGCCACTACACCTGGCTATACTTATATTCTTAAGAAAGAATATGCTTTAATGTGAAAGGACTTCATTTACTTCTGTTTTCCTTTCCTCTATGTTATTTTCAAGAATGACTGGAGTAAGTGTGGTATTATCTCGCCCAGTCACACAAAAGCCAAATTAGCATTTGGATATAAACTTGAGAGAAAATTACTAGTATTATTCTTGACAATAAAATTTGCAAGTGAGGTATGGATAGGTGACAAATATGCTGTTATGGTTTGGATATAAACATACCCCCAAGGTCATGTGTTTGAACGTCTGGTCCTCAGGTGGTGGTGCTGTCCTAGGAGGTCATGGAACTTTGTGAGGAAGGATCTAGCTTGGTGGAAATGAGTTCCTGGCAGTGAGTCTTTGGAGGATTTTACCCAGACTTGTAGTTCTGGTCACGCTTTCTGTTCTCTGTTCCTGATTGCAAAGATGTAAAATTCTCTGTCATGTGCCCTGCCACCTGCTGCCACCATTCCTAACCTGCCTGTCTCAACACCATTATGGACAGATCTTCTAACCATGAGCCCCAATAAATATTTTCTCTTATATGTTTGATTCAGTCACTTTCTCTGCCACAGGATACACCGGCTGACTAATAAACCATGCTTTCTTTACCCAATAGGGTGAAGTGATTTAACAGCAACATATTTTTAAAATGAACATAATCAACATATGAGATCTATGGACCTCAGAGCCTATATCCAGAAACATGAATGGTAGAAAGTACATGTCAAGCAAGAGTCATGCTGGTGTTTGTATAAAATAAGCTTTCTTATTGGACATACATGATTATTTTATGAGATAGTAGAATGTGATTTCAAAGGGTAATACTACTGAAATAGATAAAAAACAATGAAACATCTGGAATTTTGGGAATCATTTTCAGGCTTTTTAACACTAGAGTACAAAGAGTTTGAATTAATAGGAGAATGGAAAAAAATCAAAATGAGTTCACTTTTAAAAGTCCTTCCTCCTTTATTAAAGATACTTTTTCAAGATTAATTTTGGGGAACAAAATCAAACTTTGCATCACATCGACAAATATTAAATCTCCAGTGCTGGATTTCTCTTAGTTAATTTTCATAAACTGTCATCTTATTAGGCTATTCAAAGTAAATGCATTCCGATTTCCAAGAAAAACCTAAGACCTTTCTGAAGGTGATGGCCTTACCTTCTTCACCTGCATAGGCCAGAATGGACCGTGCTCGTATCTGTTTCCCTTCAGTGGTTTTCCCCGAGCAGGTGTGTGAGCAGGAAGACCATGTAGACCACGCACTGAGCACACAGTCCTTTGGGCATGGGGCATCACAGGCCACAGGAATGGGGAAGATGGCATCTCTGCACAGCTGTCTGTCCACTTCTTCTCCTGGGAAAGACATGATCACCAACAGTCTATCACTGTTAAATCCATACAAAATAAGCAACCAGATGGGCACCCAGATAAATTAGATTATTTCTCTTTTGTTCTTATTCTCAAAAGAATAAATGGCTATCATAGCCAGATGCTAAAATGACACCTGAAAAAAACATAAATATGCAAACACACACACACGCACACACACACACAGACACACACACACAAATGAGGTTTCATTTTTTGTCAGGAGTATAGGTGTGTAGATCAAGTATATTGTTGAAAGTATTTTTATTCCACAAATATCTGACTATAAGTGATTTTTACAATGATAATAGTAAGTTGCTATAAGGTATATCACTGAAATATGTTCCTGTCTTTATTGTTTTGTTGATCATGAGCCATGATTTACAAATAAATAATGATTCTATCCATAGCATTATGTTTTCATGCATCAACTCAGAGATCTCTATTTATAAATGCTCTTATATTTCCCAGAGAAGATAGTTTTTTGTACAGTTGACCACCTTGGAAAAAAAAGTTTATTAATTGGAAGTAACCAGGAAATGTAAGTGATAGAAAAGTGATAGATTGCATTGTAAAATCACTGCTTAAGGTGGTCACATTGGGAAAGGGAGGAAAGGAAAACAAGGCAAGCAGTGGACAGAAGATGGCATCATTTTAGTTCTTAAAAGTTGTCAGTAGTTCCTATAGCTCTTCAGGTAAAGACCAGATTTCTTTAACATATATAAAACTTCATCTAAGCTGGCTCTGTTGCTTTCTTGTCTCATCTTACTCCATTCATTCATTCATTCATTCATTCATTTATTTGCCCTGAAGCTTTAGAAACTGGCAAAAAGTGGACTCTTGTTATGGTTTGAATATGAAATGTCCCCCACAGTCTCATGTATTGAACACCTGGCTCCAGCTGGTAGTGCTATTTTGAGAAGTTCTGGGAACTTTAGGAGGGAGGAGTGGGCTGGAGGAAGTAGGTCACTGGGGCCACTGGCTGTATTCTGTCCCTGGCTCCTCTCTGCTTCCTGCCCACTGTGAAGTGAACAGCATCTTCTTTCATGTGCTCCCCTCACCATGGTGTTCTTCTTCACCATGGTCACAGAATCCACAGATCCAAGGACTATGGACTTAAATCTCTGGAACCATGAGCCAAAATAAATAATTCCTCCCTTTAAGTTGTTCCTTTAAGTATTTTGTCATAGTGACGAGAAAAGTAACTAACATGACCTTTGTTGAGTATTTGTTGAATGAACAAAATGAGACGTACAAGAAGGCAATGAAAATAATTTTTTCTCTTTTACCTCTGTGATCTTTTCGCCATCACTGTCTCACATTTGCATTGAAGCATTATCTTCTAGTCACAATAGCTTTCTTCCCTGCCCTCCAACAAAGTTTATTTTTGCCTCAAGGATTTCGCACTTTCTCTTCCCTTTCTGGGCTAGGATTTGGCTCAGTGGGTAGAGTGCTTCGCTGCAGTCTCTGAGGTCCTGAGTTCAATTCCCAGCACCGCAAAAATGGGAGAAGGGACTGGCAATCCACTCTCAAGGCAATCCCGAAACAGTCAGCCATTGAAAACCCTATGAGGGTCGCTATGAGTCAGATACCAATTCGACACCACCTAACAACAACAACAACTTCCCTTTCTATGAAAATTTTTGGTCTTTACACAGTAGACAATTTCTCAGTGCTCAGCTTTCAGTTCAATTTTCTCCTTAGTAACCTCATCTTCATTGACCATATACACTCTTAGAAAACATGGCTTATGTCATTATGTTTTTAATCACCACTAGAGCCCATTTTAATTAATTGTTTACATGTTTATTTTCCTAACCTCTCCCTAGACTAAATGAAGCATGATACTTATCTATCTTGTTCATCACTTATACTTAGATCCTAGTACAGCACCTGACACATAGTAGGCACTAAATAATTATTTAGTAAATGAAAAAATGAATGCATGAAAAAGTGTATGCATGATTATTAAACTGTTGTGCCAGGAAACAGGATGGTGATCTAGATACTGGATTTAAGTACAGTGTTTCTTAAATTGTCATGCATTCACTTGCTCTGGTACCTTGTTGAAGTGAATACAGTGGACAGACAGCATATGTATCACCTGAGTTTGTTGAAAATGCAGCTTCTCATTGAATCACAAACTATATTTTAGAAAGATCCTAGGGTGATTTATATGCAGATAAAAGCTAAGAAATACTGCTGTAGGATTTTTCTGCATTTATTGTCTTCAAGTTTGACTAGAACCTGACTGCCTAATGAAACAGCAGCTGTGTAAAATGAATTCATCTTGATGCCATACTTAATATCACTTGCTTCTCTGTGGGCACTCTTTATACTTCTCTTTATACAGAGTACACACACACACACACACACACACACACACGGCTGAAAACATTCATTCAATGATTAGTTACTGAATACCCATTTTTTTTATCAGGCACTATACTATCAATGCTGTATACATCAGCTCAGCTAATTCTCAGAATAACATTTGGACATAGGTATCAATATCTTCTTTTTACTTTTCTTAAATTTAATTTTTAGTGTTGACAATTGAATCGAGGGCTGTGGGTATACACTAAGCACATGCTGTAACACTGAGCGGGCTGAGTTTTAGCTCAGTTAGGTGCTGCTCTATATCCTCTGAGGTCCCCAGTTCAATCCCCAGCACTACAAAAACAGGAGAAGATGTGGCAATCCATTCCAGAGGCAATCCCGAAACAATCAGCCATTGAAAACACTATGAGGGTCGCTATGAGTTGGACCTGATTCAAAAGCACCTAACAACAACATAACACTGAGCAAATACTCCTTAGCCCCAGTATCTACTTTTAACTTTAAAGTAAACTAAGATTCAAAGAACTTAAGCTATGTATCTAAAACAGCAAAAATCGACTAAAGGAGCAGAGAGGTTAACCAATTTCTCAACGTATTTTTTAACTGTTATGGTGGAAAGGAGAACTCCAGATGGCAAAGCAGTTAATAGGTGAGACTACGTCTACAAACAAGTCAAGAAATGAGCACTCTTGAATTATTTCTCAACAAAGTGATGCATGGTGCCAGCCACACACTGCCTCAGATACAGAAAACACACTGTTGACATGCCCAGGGTTACATGTTTGGCTCATGGCCACTGAACAATCAGCAACAGGTCTGTGAAAGTACAGAGGCATTCAAATCTTTGACTTATTTCAATGAATGCTTTCATAAACTTAGTAATAACTTAATAATAACTTAGTAATAAACTTGGCTAATTGAAACCCTTAGTTGTGATTTTTTAAGCTAAATCTCAAACATGCCAGGAATAAGTCATCTTGGAAACATTAGGCAAAATTTTAAAATGAATAAACTGATAAATACAATAAAACATGTGTCTATATTTATCATAGGCACCTCCACAACTTGCCATCTCCAGCCACTGTGAGGCTGTTTATTTTTTATATAAGATGTGATATTAGAAATAAGGTCATACAAGAGTACCTAATAATAATAATTTTATCACTATCACCCTTAAAACTGGTTTCCTACTGATAAAAATAATGATTACATTCATCTTCTTTTGCACGATATTATGTCAGTGAATCCTTGTTAGATGCCGTTGAGTTGGGTTTATCTCATAGCGACTCTGTGTACAAGAGACAAAACACTACCTGACACTGTGCCATGCCTGGCATTATTGTCAGTGCTTCCCTGCTATTCATAGGGTTTTCAATGGCTGATTGTTTTTTGGCAGTGACCTGCTGGGTCCTTTTCCCTAGCCTGCAGCACCTGGTATTCCCAGGGAGTCTCCCACCAAAGGACTAACCAGGCCTGACCCTTCTTAGCTTTAGAGATCTGGCTAGCTTGGACACCACAGTGGTACTGGTGCAGACTTCCTTAGTGTAAAATAAACATGCACACATCCAAAGATCAAGTTAATTTACACCCTTCTGTACTGAGAGATGGAAATTTTGCACTTTGGAAATTTCACTTTTTCGTATCAACTACCATCCAGTTAGGACATATTGGACCACCAGATGTCTCCCCTAAAGGACCAGTGATTATCTGAATGTGTATCCCATTACCTGTGGTTGGACATGTCCAATTATCCCCCCTATACTTGATACAGTTCTGCCATAGGTGCAAACACAGAACAGCTTAACCTGTTTTTTCTTTAGTTTCTCTGCAGACAATTTCTTAGCTAGATTCTGATTGTGAGATCATAAGCATTTTGAATCTTCCTCATGCATAATTTTGTGTACTAAATATATTATTTTGGCATGCATTCACTAATATAAATAATTTCAAAGGATTGCTTTGCATTTATATAGCTCATTTTTTTCACTCATGAAGCTCTAGGCATTTTAACTAAACCTGCAAAAAAGCATATATTGTATGGAATATATAACACAGAATGAAGTGAATAAACCACTGTCTACATTTTACAATCTATGCCTTACTTTGAAACAGTAACTAAAATATATCTGCTTTAAACTTATTTGTGATACTCTATGGAAGAAGTTGATATATAAAATGAAGCTTTTTGGGTTTATTTTTGTGAAATAAAAATGAGATATAAATGTTTAAAATGAGAGACGTATATGGCAATTCACTCTTGAAGCAATCCCCAAAAAAATCAGCCATTGAAAATACTATGTGGGTCCCTATGATTTGGACCCGACTTGACAGCACCTAACAACAACATAAAAATGTTTAAGTTGGTACCTACCTACTTAATTTCTCTTTTCAAAACAGTAATTTTAAGAATTTGCTTTCATGACTCATCACCTTTATACACTGAAACATGTATTTTGATATCTCTAACCCTCAAATTTCCCCTTGTTTGGTCTGTTCTAATGAATATTATCATATTGTTTCATGAACTCTTCCAGAGTATCCTTTTTCATTCTAATGTGTTTCCTATTACCAAGATAAGAGATTTGACCATTTGCTTCAAGTAAATACAATAAAAATTCATGAACATTCCCATGGAAATAAGAAAAAGAGAATTGAAATCTTAGACTTTTTCTTTGTTCGTTCAACATTATACTGAACATTTATTGCATTTATT
>VMDO01015589.1:0-14273 GCA_007922755.1 Pedetes capensis
TATTATATCTTCTTTAAAAGTTTGGTAAAATTCTGCCGTGAATCCATCAGGACCTGGGCTCTTCTTTGTTGGGAGACTTTTTATTACCTTTTCTATTTCTGTATATGTAATGGGTTTGTTTAAGTCAGTTATGTCTTCTGAGGTTAGTTTTTGTAGGTCATACATGTTAATAAAGTTGTCCATTTCTTCTGCATTTTCATATTTTTGGGAATACAATCTCTCATAGTAATCCCTGATGATTTTCTGTATTTCATTGTAGTCGGTGGTTATGGACCCATTGTCTTTCATAATCTGTACTATCTTAGATTTTTTCCTTTTTCTTTTTGATGAGATTGTCCAGAGGAGTGTATATTTTGTTAATCTTTTCAAAGAAGCAGATCTTAGTCTTATTAATTTTTTTAATTATCTCTTTGGATTCTAATTGAGATATTTCTTCCTTTATTTTTGTAATTTCCTTTTTGTAATTTTTGGGAGAAGCACTGACAATAGTGTTTCCCCTGTTGAACAGAGGGTCGCTGTGATTCGGATACCGACTCAATGGCACCTAACAACAACAACAACAATAACATTGACACTGGAAAGCAATCTCAGGGTATTTTACTTTATAGATGAGAGAAGTGAGGATGAAATTTTTGCAAGTATACAATGCTTTTTTTTAAGATACTGTAAATTTCAAAGATTTGAATCCCAGTTGTTACAATCAGAGTTCTAAGACTTTTCATCTTGACACAAAGCAACGTTCCTAGAACATTCCTAGAATATTCAGTGTGTGAAAAAAGGTCTTATTTTACTCATACTATCAAGTATGTTGGTGTCTCAGTTTGCCATAAAAGAATATGGAATTTATGAGTTGTTTGTTGATCATACCGTCTCCCTGGATTATATGATAAGCAAGTTGGCAATTACAAAATATAAAGCTAGAATGTATCTCAGAACAGAGAGTGCCATGTTTTGTACATCCTACATTAGAAAACCTAATGAGCAAACTACTAGAAAACAAATACAGGCCCAAAGAACCAAAGCTAAAATCCATCTTGCTTTATACTCACTGTTAAATATTTCTGGTGAGATAAAGAGTATTATTTTATCTTTGAATTATATGTCTTCCAATGAAAAGCTAGTAATCACAGACATGGTTTGAACAATGGTATGGGCATATATGATGGAGGGAAAATATCTAATATTTTCTCATTCACTTCCACAGGTATAGATTTGTTAAATATTCCAATATAATACTAGATTTATATTGTAATTTTTTGATTTTGTAATAGTTTTTTATAAATCAATTATGAATCTTTTACATGTTCTCTATGTGAATTCCTCTTTTCAATGTCAATATGACTTATTTTCATTACTATCACTACCTTGCATTATGGGGAAATTTGTCCTGTAGGTTGTTGTTTCCGTTATCTATTTTAATGAAAGTCTGCCAATGAACTGAGAATCAATGTCAGCTCACTGCCCAATAGAAAGTGCTGAGGAAAATATAAAACCACTGGCAACAGAATTTTGTCTAGGATCTCTTAGCCTTTTGTTCTACAAGAAACACAGAAACATAGACTCTATAATTCCTTTTGTGAATCTGTTTGGTTAGTGTATCTAACCTTTAAATTTGCTCCTTTTTTTTTTTTTTTGTGGTACTTAGGGGTTGAGCCCATGGCCTTGCACTTGCATACTTGCATGTTTTGCAAGGGCTTTATCACTGAGCTGTACTCTCAGCCTGGTTTTTTACTTTCTATTTTGAGACAGGATCTCATTAACTTATGCAAACTACCTCTGGTCTCAAATTTATGATCCTCCTGTGGTTGCCTCCCAAATTGCTGGGATTACAGGCCTGGGTCACCACGCCTGGCTTTCTCCTTTTTTTCTAAATGTTTACATTCAGGCAATTTCCCTCCTTTTTTTTTTTGTTTTGTGAAATTCTGCATGAATTATGAAGTGAGTGACAAATCCCTTCATTGCTAACACTCTTGGTTCTACTATAAGCATTTCTCTATTAAAATCCTAATCCAGTTTTACTAATCCTTTAAAAGTAACTATCATTTCTAATCACCTAATTATTTCTAGAGTAGGACTACACAAAAGTTACATTTGTTGAAATAATGCAACTCCAGGTGGGGCATCAAATTGAGATAATAAAAATGGTATATTTATCCACAGATTGTGCCATCATTAAGATTTATTGTTTCCAACAAAAAATTAAATGTGTGCACAAACACATAAGGTTGAAATGTGGCTCTCTTAGGAAAAGCAGGTCATAGTGTTTACTTTGATGGCTATGTTTTTATTTACTTATTTTTGACTTCTATTGGACATTATGCCAGAAAATTTCTTTCCTTAGGGATATGATAAGGAAAGAGAAAAACTATACCATTCTGGTCTTGATGCTGATTGAACAGCAAGAGATAGGCATCAGGTGTTTTAAATAAGTTACATCAAAGTTCAACAACTGATAGATATTCTCAGTCTTCCAGTTGCCCACGTAATGAACAAAAAACAAAATTCTAGGCACAAGTCAGGAGGAAAAAGAAAGTTACACCAAGATTAGTGATCTATGTCCTTGCTTTGATCTGAAGGAAGATTAAACAAAAATAAATGCAAAATGGAAATGCTTTCAAATGAAAAGCTTTGTCTCATTAGCCAAATCAGATATCTAAATTGAGAAAAGATAACTTCCTGTCACATTTTGGACTTGTAAATGCCTAGAAATATTTTCAAATGAAAGATGTTTCTAAAAATCAGTGCAACAAAATGTCAGTCACTTTTATCCTTAATTTAAAAATATCTCAGTAGTATAGACATAAAACTTATTCCTGTACTTTCAAATTACTTTAGAGTCATCTGATAAAAGTTTTTTTAGGGAGGAGGATATTTTCAAAGAGACAGCTCTGAAAGATTTCATATTTAATTAAATAAACGCAATGAATTTATCTGTTCTACTTTGTAAAGTTACTATTCCAGAGAAGACTCGTCACTATATGTCTATTTTCCTTTCTTTCTCATGAGTATTTACTTAAAGGTACCAAAGACACATGATGTAAATGTTTTAGCACCTTACAGCATAACATGAAGGATGTTATAAGACATAATCTTCTGTTATAATAAAAATTATACAACCTAGAAAATGGTATTGATATTGCTAAAATATAAAATATTGTACTTTTAATATTCTCCCTTGATGAAAAAATAAGTTTAATGAGAAGTCATTTGATTTTATCCATAGGAATTTGTAATAAGAGAGATAGATATGTTTTTATACTTCATTAAAACTGAGTACCTACTATATGCTAGTAGCATTCTCAATTCCTTCAACGTATATTAACCCATTACTTTTTTCATTAAATGAAGCTACAGAGTTCTTCTAAGTTCTTTTGGAATATTATGTTTTAATTTTATAATGTTTAAAATAAATTTTAATGCTTATATATAAACTCTTTGACTTTCATGAGCATACTTTTCAGTAAAGTTCCATTTTTATTATGTTTAATGGACATTTTAATACAGTCTTGACATTTTGCTTTCAGACTTGATGTCAATAACTTAGATATTTATTTATTTGTGAGGTTTTTGAGTATATGAGTGAGAAGTTGACAATACTTCAATAAGAACTACTGATGAAAATTATTTCGAATTATCATTGTTGGGATATCATTTTAGAACTTACTTGGACCTACATGCAAGAGCATGAAGACATGAAATCTAAATTAGGAAGTAGCACATAGTTATGATTAGAACAACTGATTTGGACACTATTTTTATCTTAATGTCAATTTATTGGGGAGGGGTGAACCCAGGACATTGCACATACTTTGCAAGGATGCTACCGCTGAGATGAACCTCCATCTCTTTTTTATTTTTAATTTTGAGTCAGGGTCTCACTAAGTTGCACAGGATATTTCTAGCTTGCAACTTGCTGTCCTCTTGCTTCAGCCTCCCACGTTGCTGGGATTAGAGACATGCATGATGGCACAGGGCAATTTGTTTTTGCACCATCCTCCATTGTTGTTGTTGTTGTTAGGTGCCGTCAAGTCGGTATCCAACTCATAGCAACCCTACGTACAATAAGCAAAACACTATTGTCAGTGCTTCTCTGCTATTCATAGGGTTTTCAATGGTGGCTTGATTTTTGGGAGTGGGTTGCCAGGTCCTTCTCCTAAGCCTGCAGCACCTGGTGTTCCCAGACAGTCTCCCATCCAAGTACTAACCAGGCCTGACCCTGCTGAGCTTCTGAGATCTGACGGGATTGGATGCCACAGGGCTATGGCTACAGGCATCCTCCATTAGTATAATACTAATTTATATTCTTAAGAACATTTTAAAATACTACCTATTTCTTCATTTCCTTCCCAAAAGACATCAAACTTTCAAGACTTCACTAAACTTCTACATATTTGGACTTTTCAGTTCACTTATTGAGCATCTTTTCACACTGGAAATCCTTTAATATTTAACTTACAATCAACTGTTCATACCCTTTACTCGTAATTTTTACTGAGTTGGTCATTTTCATGTCCATTTATGTACTCATATATTAGGAAGATTGTTATTGTTAGATGCCGTCGGGTCAGGTCAGACTCATTGTGTCCCTCATAGGGTTTTCAATGGCTGCTTGTTTCAGGATTGCTTTGGAAGTGAATTAACATATCCTTCTCCAATTTTCACAGTGCTGGAGATTGAACCTAGGGCCTCAGAGAATTCAGAGTGGCACCCCACCTACTATGCTAAACCCCAGCTCATTAGGAGGAAAAACTATCCTATAGCCAATTGATTTTAAGTGCTTTCTCACATTGTTCCATATTGAGATTATTTTGCATAATAATTGTCCAAGATCAGTGTTTGAATTTGTGGTATAGTTTAATAATCTTTTCTTTTGTGACTCTTTGATGTTTTGTCATAGATTAAAAGCTTTCTTATTCTGTGATTGGAAAATAATCTTCTTAAATTTTCTTATAGTATTATATGGCTTTTCTTCCACATTATGTTTTGACTCTTTTGGAAATTATGTTGTAAGGTGTAAGCATGTGTCTATTTTTTTTTCAAGATGGCTATCGTTCTGTACCAACATTTTTGAGAAGGTATTTAGGTTCCTTAGGGATTTCAATGTAAAATAAAAACTGTGCTTTAAAGGAAATAAGAAAATTGTTTATTTTGAGCCAAATATAAATGAACATGACTCAGGAACATGGATTCAACATGGATTTACTTTGGATGAAGTGTTAGACCAAAGAAGAGGTGGTTGTTGTTGTTGTTGTTAGGTGCCGTCGAGTCGGTATCCGACTCATAGCGACCCTCCGTACAACAGGGGAAATACTATTGTCAGTACTTCTCTGCTGTTCATAGAGTTTTCAGTGGCAGATTGATTTTTGGGAGGGGGTTGCCAGGTCATTCTCCCAAGCCTACAGCACCTGGTGTTCCCAGGCGGTCTCCCATCCAGGTACTAACCAGGCCCGACCCTGCTTAGCTTCTGAGATCAGACGGGTTCAGATTCCACAGGGCTGCGGGTGCAGGCAAGAAGAGGTTACATGTGCTTTTATAGCCACAGAAGAAAGAAAGTTCTAAATCAATACCTTATTAAATGCATTGGTGTGGAATAAGGTTAAGTGCAGAAAAAACATGGTATAGGTTTCAGGTGTCATCTTACAGAATTCTCAGCTTTAGAATTGGTGGAGGCTAAGGTGGTCTCCTAAGCTTAGCAATATATCCCAAGAATTTTCCCTAATAGTCACAGGGATCACTTTGGTCAGAGAGAGAGGATAATAGTAAATGGCTATTAAAGGGACAGAGAGTACCCAAGATACTTTTGACTTTTGACCTATAACACTCCATCTCTCCACAATCACATTTTACTCAGCCAAGATCAAACAATATTCAAGATCTTTAATATAGGTGTGGCTTCTTCAAAGAACTTCAGCTTCACACAGTGTTTGACAGGCTACTTTTTGTGTGTGAGATGGGGGATGGGGATCTCACTATGTTGCCCTGTCTGGTTTCAGACTCATGAACTCAAGTGATCTTCCCATGTCAACCTCCTATTTTGCTGGGATCACAGGCATGTGTTACTATGCCAGCTTTGCATTTTATTAATTAATTCATTTGATTAATTCTTATTAAGTCCTGACTATGTGTCAATTCACCTGCAGCTGTAACAATGTGGCATCCAATCCCTTCAGATCTTGCAAACTAAGCAGAGTCAGACCTGGTTAGTACTTGGATGGGAGACCACATGGGAACACCAGGTACTGTAGGCTTGGAAGAAGGATCTGGCAACCCACTCCCAGAAGGAATCAACCATTGAAAACCCAATGAATAGCAGAGAGGCACTGAAAATAGAGTTTCACCTGTTGTACATAGGGTCGCTATGAGTCAGATACTGACATAATGCCACCTAATAGAACAACATGTGTCAATTATTGCTCTAGGAACTGAAAATATAGCAATACATGAAGCCCACATAGTTCTCTAAAGTAGAAGAGCTTATTTTGTAATGGAGGTGACAGACCTCAAAACTGAAAGTTAACCTGTAATGTGGACACTTACATGTGACAATGAGAAAATAAGGCATACAAAGAGGATAGGATTGTTGAAAGGAAAGCAAAGCCATCTTAAACGGGGTAGACTATACTGTGGAAAAGTTGACATTTGAGCAAAAGTCCTGGAAGAGTGAGGAAATGAGTTTCTGGAGTGTGAGGTATAGAGGGGAATATTCTGCCCATCCTTCTGACCCTAAAGCTTACCTTGTACATATTCTTTAAAACAAGAAATCCCATGTGATATTAGTAGAAATAGCAAGAGGAGAATAGCAGGAAATAAAATGTACTTGAGTTTTACTACATATTAGCCACAAGGCTCCATAAACCTGTGTATTAAAGTGTAAATTTAATTTTAATTTTTTGTTTTCTCCTTTTCTTAAACTCTGATGTCTGGATGCCAAGGAGGTCAACAAAGGCACAGTTGAACATGACCATTAGAAGCAATTAAATAGGTAATGACAGTGAATTCTTCAATGTTAAAGTAGTCTTTGTTGGAGAAGCAAATACAATCCACAAAGGAAACTGTCTTGTGGAAAATAAGAGTTTCAATATATGCCAAAATGTTCCATTGGAGTATCTCTCACTTCTTTATAATAGTTATTATTATTGTGGTAGATTTGTGAATTGAGGATGGTACCAGGTGACCATACATGCTTGATGGACTTCATCAGTCTAGATGTTTTTCCTTAATTGTGGCCACTTTATATGGGCATGAATATGTGTAAAATGCAGATTACCTTATGAGCAATATAACATATCTGGATGCATCTGCAGTCATATAGTCTTTATATCTTAGTGTTCTCACCATAAACGTTAGGCTATTAGCATTGACCCATGACTACTTGTCTCAGAATGTACTCTACGGCCAGAAACGGCATAACAAATTCAGATTATTTTGCATGGTATCCAATTATATGGCCTAATGGTTATTTTTAATTATTATTTTGAATATCTGTGGCACTCCATTAGATTTATCCAATTTGGAGGCAGTCTGTTTCACCTGTAACCCTTATTGTCTTTTGAAATATCCAGTTTTATGTGCAAGGCTCTTTATGAGCCAGAAGTTTAGGTAGAATATTGGGCAGGTTTGGTTTTTTTTTTTTCCATCTAAGTGAGCAGCCCTCGTTTATAGAAGTGGCTAAAGTCCTGAGGGCCATTTCTGCCTTAATTGGAAGTCTAGAAAACAGATAACAAAACATCTGTGGCCATTGACCTGCAATGGAAAGAGATCCTCAAGTATAAAAGTACAGATGGTGATAAAAACTGGTGGAATCTTAACAAATTTCCCAATCAGTTATTCCATGAGGTCTAACAGATGTAGAGAATTCTAGGACTGAACATTATTTAATATTATTTATACTTCTTTCAATGCTTCATACCATAAGGACATCCACTTAAATTTGTCCATCTGTTGATTCAATATAGAGGAAGGTATAAAATTTTGGGGAGTAGAATGCCTAATGCCCATAGTGACTAATCAGGTGTTGAGCCTCCTCTGTAGTTCTTAACAATTTGTCTTTAATGTTCTCTGGGTATAGTCCAGATAGCTCCCAAGGTGAACCTTAGGTGGTGGCGTCATGGATTTTGCTACTCATCAAAGTCCATTCATCTTCAGTCAATGGTGTTTATATGGCATTCAATACAATGTTATAAGCAGTTTTCTTGGCAGAGGCCGTTGTCAAAAAGTCATCTTTGTACAGATTGTACATCCTCCCAAAGTTTACATTTGTTCTAGTTTGTCTCACTCATCAAAGTTCTGTAGTAACGGCAAATTGATTTTTATTTTCTTTCCAGAGACATATAAAAAATAAAAGTCTGAGCCTCAATACTAAGTGGGAGTAGTGGCAGCACTGTTAAGAAATCAGAAAAAAGGGAACAAAAATGCTATTTTCTTATCTAAAATTCTGTGTTACACAGTTAAGTTCCAAGCACTGTTGGCTTCCGTTGTTGTTGTTGTTGTTGTTAGGTGACCTTGAGTCGGTATCCAACTCATAGCGACCCTCATAGGGTTTTCAGTGGCTGACTGTTTCGGGATTGCCTTGGGAGTGGATTGCCAGGCCCTTCTCCCATTCTTGCGGTGCTGGGAATTGAACTCAAGACCTTAGAGACTGCAGTGCAGTGCTCTACCAACTGAGCTAAATCCCAGCCCCACCGTTAAGTAGTTAGGGTTATCAAATTTAGAGATGACATTGGATAATACACCTGCCTAAACAAGCTATCCATTAAGAAATTCTTGTATTCTGTGTTACAATTTCAGTTGTACAGTCTGGGTAAACTTGCCAGACACACCCAACTCTTGGCCATGCATTTGATTTTTGTTGAATCCAAGGAGTAATTGTATCTACTCAACTTGTTCATGTATCTGTGATGGCAAGAATTGCTAAGATAGCTATTGAGATTCTCCAACCTACTGTATTAGTACCTTCTCCCAGTTACTAAATCAAATATTAATCTAGCTAATAACACCTGCAGAGATTTTGAAGATGTTTATAAGGTCTCTATATCTTTAAGATATAGGGACTCTGTGAGCTTGCCTGACCTAACCACATGGGTAATTCAAAAGCAGAGAAGTTTCAGCCAGGTTTTGTGGTGCTCACTTACAATCCCAGCTACTTGAGAAACTAAAGCAAGAGGATCATCAATTTTAGACTAGAGGCAGCCCACCCAATTTAGCAAGATCTTGTCTCAAAATAAGAAATTTTTAAAAAGGAGAATTAAGGATGCATCTTAATGGTAGAATATTTGCCTAGCATCTGTGAGGACCTGGGTTCAAACCCTCAGGACTGCAATAATAATAATAATAATAATAAATAAAATAAAAAGAGAAGTTTTATTCATATTGTGACTGAAGTGAAGTATGAGGGGAATTCTGAACAAGAAATATTCTCTTTGTTCATGTGAAAGTTGGAGCAGTGTATGTGGCAAAGGACTGAGGATGCCTTCTAAGAGCTAAGAGCAATCTTTGGGTGACAGTAAGAAAAGGTCATAGACTTCAATGCTATGTTCCCAGAAAACTGAATTCTGCCAAAATCCTGAGTAAGCTTAGAAAAATGATCCAGAACTCCAGAGGAGGGCATAATCTGCAGACAATTTGATTTCATTCTTATGAACTGCTACACCTAGACTTCTGATTTATAGAATTTGGGATTAACAAACAGGTACTGTTTATGTTTCTCTGTCTGTAGTAATTTTTATGTTGCAATGGAAAAGCAGTATAACGCCCAAGAGTGCAAAGCATCAATAACAAGGCAAAAAAACCAGAATGCAAAAGCGCTCAGCAATTGTAGTTCAGACACAAAAACAAACAAACAAACAAAACCATAATAAGCTCCACTATCTAGCAAGTTCAAGATTCTGTAACTTTTTATCTAGGAAGGGAATATAGGAGAAGGTTTCTAACCTAGTTCTTGTCCCTAGTTTTCTGGTCTTGTTGATGTGAAGTTTAGTTTGAGGTTTGATGACATGCCCATTTGCTCTTTTCCTATTTAGAGCAACCATTGCATCTTGGCTAGTGCCCCAGTCTTTGTCAACTTTATCAGTGGACCAGTCTTCAGGCATAGAGTATGTGGGTATTAGTAGATATCAAGGAAATTGGCCTCTGATTTTCTGGTTTTCAAAAGAATGACCACTGGGGGTTTTCTTTTTGAGGCATTGTCCCAGGTTTCTAAAATATTCTGCTTGTTTTGGGGTTTTATTTGCTTCTTGCAAATATGATTTGATACTGTGATTTTTTAATTTTTAATTTTTTTGATTTTTAAAAATTTCCTTCTCTGCTTCATTAAAGCAAAGTGAATCCAAGGAGACTTCTGAAGCCAGTCAATGGAGCCTATTCCTGAGGTGGCCAAAGAAGGGATTTAAAGGTGTAACTTTTGTTCTGCAAGTGTGGGGCTCAAGTTTAGGTACTCTGAGCCCTGTAAGTAGATTATTTTTTGCTAATTATCTGTCATTATGTCTTCTATATCCTTAGTCTTTTCATTTGTTTGGTTTTTTCCTATAATCTGTATAAGATTAAGAGAATTTATTTGTGAATTAAAAATTCTCCTTTTTCAAGTATGTTCTGTCATTAATTTTCTGGCTTTTATCTTTGCAAATATTGTTTCTCTACTTTCTGAATTCAAATAAGTTCTTACCAGGTATGTCTTCATTTTCACTTGTATTTTTTACCATTTTAACATTCTCTACTTTTTCCAATGAATGCCGTTTTGGACTAGATTCCACCTTATCCAATACTAATAATAGCCCCTACTTGTTTTTTGTGACTTTGCCCATCTGTTTATTTTCAAAGTTTCTTATTCATTTTGATTTAGATATGACATTTTTATGTCACAAAACTATTTTTTTGATTACAGATAAACTCACTGAAAGCCCACAACATGGACAGAAATTATCCCTGGCTTTATTTTCATGGAGTTTTGGTTATGTTTTCATAAAAAATTGTTTTATTTTTTAAATAAGTAATATAGAGACTTCAAAGGTTATAAAAATGAGAATGTGATTTCTTTCTTTCTTTCTTTCTCTCTTTCTTTCTTTCTATTTCTTTCTTTCTTTTGAGACAGGGTCTCACTATGTAACCCATTTCAAACTAGCAATTCTCCTGCTTCCACTTCTCAAGTCAAGTGCTGGGATTATAAGCCTGTGCCACCAGTTAAGGGGGGGGGGAATTCTTATATATTATCCATCTGTCATCAAATATTCCATTTAAGGGTAAATTCTCTTACAAATTTTTGGATAACTTTTCAGGTAACTGAGGATTTAAAATGTATACAGTGAAATTCACAAATCTTAAATTCATCATTCTCCCCTTTTCTTTCTTTGTAGTACCGGGAGTTCAAACCCAGGGCCTCACACCTGCTAAGCAGGTGGTTTAACACCAACTGCACAATAGTGTTTTCAATTTTTTTTTTTAAATTTTGAGACAGGGTCTCCCTCAATTGTGCAGCCTGCCTCTGACCTTGAAGGCTGTCTCAGCCTTCTGAGGACCTGGGATTCCTAAAGTGCACCAGGAAGTACAGCTCAATTTCTTTTGTTTTGGTGAACACACACATTCATGTAAATTATGCTCCTGTCAATAAAAAATATTTTCATGAAACACAAAATATTCCTTGTTTCTTTTCCATGTCAATCTCAGCCCTTCCTCTACAAAACTACCCAGCTTGGGCTTCTACTGTTGTTGTTGTTGCTTCTATTTATTACCGTACATTGTTATTAATTTTGTCTATTTTTGAACTGCATATAAATGGAAAAGTATGGCATATACTTTTTCCTTCCACTTTCATGGAACATGATATTTTTAAGATCCATCCATGTTTCACATATAAGTGTTATTTGTTGTTAGGTGCCGTCGAGTCGAGTCCAACTCATAGCGACCCTATGTACAGCAGATCGAAACACTTGCCGATTCTGTGCCAGGCAAAATATAAGTAGTAGTTTCCATTTATGTGCTAAGTGGCTTATACTCTTCAAATATAATACTGTTTATATTGTGATTTATATTCCCATATTTGCATGTATACACACATATTTGTAGTGTTGTTACTACTTTAGGCTATTATAATAATGTTGGATGAAATATTTTTCCAAAACTTCCTTGGACATGCTTTTATCTCTTAGAAAAATAACTTGCAGTTGAATTTCTTGATCTTAGGAAACATGTATGCTTGATTTTACATGAAATTGGCCAAGAGTTTTCCAAAGTGGTTGTACTATTTCATCCTTTACTAGCAATGTATTGGGGTCTGGGGTTTAGCTCAATATTAGAGTGGTGCTTTATGCTATCTGAGGTCTTGGGTTCAATACCCAGCACCACAAAAAATGGGAGATGAAACTGGAAACCCATTCCTGATTGTTTCAAATTGTGTCAAAAAAAATCAGCCATTGAAAACCCTATGAATAGCAGAGAAGCACTGATATAGTGCCAGGCATGGCACAGTATTGGGAGATTTTTGTTCTGTTTTGTTCTGTTGTACACAGGATTGTTATGAGTCAGATACAACTTGACAACACCTAGCAACAAAAAGTAAATGAAGTATTGGATTTTTTGTTGTTGTTAGGCTTTTAATTTTTGTCACTCTACTAGATATATAGGTCACTCTACTAGGTATACAGGGTACTATAGTGTCTGAACACTATTGATGTTAAAAATCTTTTTCAAATGCTTAATCACTACTCTTATATTTGCAATCTATTAGTTTGTAGAATTGTCATAACAAAATACCACAGACTGATGACTTACACAATAGAAATTTATTTTCATGGACCAGAAGTCCAAGATCAAGGTGTTAGCAGGCTTAGGTTAGCACCTTTGTTGAAAATCAATTGCAAGTAAAAGTAGGGGCTATTTCTGGACTCCTTATTTTTCCATTTTTCTAGTTACTATCTGTGATCAAGTGTTATGTCCTAAGAACTCGAAATCTATAGATTAAATCCAATGATGAGTTTGAGAAGAATCAAACTCATAGAAAGAAAAGTCTTCCAATCAATGAATATGTCATATCTCTCCATTTATTTAAGGCTTCTTAAACTAAATATTCACCCCAGTTTTCAACATGGGCATATTGCTCCTATGACTTTGACTTTTAGTTTAAATTTATATGTAATGAGATCATTTTTTATTTGTTTGTCTATGCCTGGCTTATTTCACCTAGCACAATGTCACCCAGCTTCATTCATGTTATCACAAATGAAAGTAATTCTTTCTTTTTAAAGGCAGAATAGTATTACATTGTATGTATTTTCTTAAGATTGATTGATTCTTGATTGATTCTCTAAGATTGATTCCATTGTATAGGTATTGAGAATTATATTTCAGTGAATATGGGAGTGCAGATATGTCTGACATACTAGCTTCATATATTTTGGATATATACTCAAAATGTGGATTGCTAGATTATAAGATAGCTCTAATTTTAGTTTATTGAAGAATGTCCATACTTTTTTCTAAATGGCTATATTAATTTATATTTTCACCACTCAACCTACAGAGGTTTTCTTTTCTCCTCATTCTTCCCAATTCTTCCTATATTTAATCTTTTTATAATAACCATCCTAAGAGTTATGAGTTGATGTCAGATGGCTTTAATTTACATTTTTGTAGTGATTAGTGATGTTGAGCATTTTTTCATGTATCTGCTGAGCATTTGTGTGGGTCACTCCTCCCCATGTTTGGGATTGGGTTAGCTTTCTTCTCCAACCAGGATCAGGACCCCAAACTGGGGGACTGGTGAGTGTGACTGAGTCAAGGACAACTTTGGGATGCCTTTAGATTAGGTTTTATTCCATAGCTCTCTTAAAGGAATAAGCACAGCAGCTCTTACAGTGCTCAAGCCTGCCCTTTGGGATGGTGCTAGTGACACAGCTCCAGCTTTAGAGGTGGTCTGGGGGCCCTCAAGGTGTCCTCTGTGAAGGCTAGCTTCTTCTCCGCTGCTGGTCACCAGTGATCTCCATCTTGGTCCAGCAATGAGGTGGCCTCTGCAATGGCAGGTGGTCTTCTCTCTTCATCTGGCGATGGTGTGGCCCTTCTGTGATGGAGTGGCAGAACAGTGCAGAGTGGTGAGCAAACTCTGCTTATATCTCTGGGTAACTGTCCCTAGATGGCAATAAACCGATCAGGTTGTGGTACAAGGGGCTGGGCACAACAAATTAGGAGTGATATTCTAATTTGGGGTGAAACAGGATGTTACTTTCTGGCCAATCAGGGGGAAAAGTGAGGGTCAGGAGTAACCAATCAGGCCATGGGGGTTCTAA
>VMDO01015589.1:14373-50758 GCA_007922755.1 Pedetes capensis
AAAAATTGGGAGGAAATTGGCAAAAACTCCCAAACTGGGAAAATGGCATTTGAATATCTGGTTTGTAAGTTAGAAATCTAGGGAAAATGAAAGTAACTTGGTTGCACGTTTGTACAAAACCCTTCCTGATTGGACAATTGGACTGAAAGCTGATTGGCTCAGGCCATTCCATGGGCGAGCTACATAAAGAGCTGCACTGTGGCAGCTCGATCTTTTTGGCACAGCTTTTTAGGCCCTTTTAGGCCTTTTTTGGCACCCTTTCTGCGCCTTCTCGCCCATTCCTGCCCGGACCACCTATGAGGAAGCACCTCTCCCACTGCTCTGCCCCGGACCTTCGGTGAGGAAATAATGCTCTCCCGTTGCAATCCTCAACAAGGAAAGGAACCTGCTCTCTGTCTGATCACCGAGGAAGCAACAGCTGTCTCCTCCTGACCACTGAGATGACCAACACAGGTGTTTGCTCCTGGAAGGCAAAAGAGCCTGTGGCTTTTCCTTTCTCATGTCTCTGCTGGGGTCCTGATGGCCGCAGGAGTCTGCGCCCCTCACCTGAGGGTCCCAAGTGAACTGTGTTTAGTATCTGTGTGTGCGGTGGCGCAGCCCATCCAAACCTCCAGGCCGGACCGGGAGGCGCATGCCCCACATAGAGTTGGCGCCCGAACGTGGGGCCCAACATAGTTGGTGCCCAAACAGGGACCCAACACTGAGAGGGCAGGGGCCATCTTGGCTCACTGGACGCCAAGAAAACCCAGATGTGGGACAAAGGTCATTGGGAGCCATCTTGCCTGGAGGATACATATTAGTCTTCCAGGCAGGCTATATAGTCCCTTATCATGGTGGTACTCTCAAGGATCCCTACAAATTTGCATGTCATGTTTTGAAAAATAGATCTTCAATTGTTTATTGTTTATTCATGTTATTTGTTTTCTTGTTATTGATGTGTTTCTGTTCTCTCTATATTTTTAATATTAACCTCTTGTCAGAAGTATACTTTCCAGGTATTTTTGCCAATCTGTGGATCATTTCTTCACTCTGCTAATCATTTTCTAAGCAGAAGCTTTTTAGTTGAACACAATCTCATTTGTCTATTTTTGTTTACATTCTTCAGTGCTTATGCTTGTACAAAATAATCATTGCCTGGGCCAATGCCACAAAGCTTTTGCCTTATTTATTTTTCTAGTAGTATATAGCTTCAGGTCTTATAAGTTTTTCACCTATTTTGAATTTATTTTAGTGTGTGATAAGAATTAAATTCCATTCTTCTGCATATTCTAAGCTTTTTGTTAAGCTTTGTTTTGATTTGGTTTTGATCAATTTTTTTTGACTATTCAGAATGTTTTTGTGGTTCCATAAAAATTTGTTGTTATTTGCTCTCTAGTTGAGTCCCACTGATAGCAACCATCGTAAGCTATCAATGGCTGATTGTTTTGGAAGTGGATTGCATCATAATTCTCCCCTTATGTGGTGCTGAGGATGGAACTCAAGTCCTCAGGAAGTGCAGAGCAGCACACTACCAACTGAGCTAAACCCCAGCCATCCATAACTATTTAAGACTGAATATTTCTGGCTCTATCAAAAATAATAACTGAAGTTTGATAAATATTTCATTAAATCTGTAGATCTCTTTGAGCAATATAGACATTTAAATAATATTAATTCTTATAATCCATGAACATTGGAATATATTCCATTCATTTGTGTTTTCTTCTATTTCTTTCACCTGTATAAGTATTCATATTTTATAAAAACTAGTAACTTTAAATTCAGCCATTGGTATTTTTGTTATGATGGTTGCTAATGTAAATGGAATTCTTTCTTAATTTCTCTTTACAGAATTAACTATTAGTGTATAGAAGCTGCTGTGGCTTAAATATAAAATGTCCATCCATAGGCTCATATGATTGAATGTGTGGTCCCTAGCTGGTAGCACTATTATAGGAAGTCGTGGAAACTTTAGAAGGCAAGACCTAGTTGGAGGAAGTAGGATACTAGGGGCAGATCTTTGGGGGTATATTATCCCCTGGCCTTTTCCTATCCTCTGGCCATTTCCATTCCTTTCTCACATTATTGTCCACCACCATGTGAACTGATATGCTCCACCATGCCTTCCCCACAATGATGAGCTGACACTTCTGAAACCATGAGCTAGGTGTAGATTGTTTTAGATTGTTTTGCCAAGTATTTTGAAACAGTAATCAAATAAGCAAGTAACACACAAAAATTAGTATCAAAAGACAGAGATTGTTGCTGTGACTAAACATAACCAATGGTTCCTAGGCCTTTGGAACTGGCTTGTAGAAGAAATTTGGAAGAGTTTGAAAATGTAGGGTAGTGAAGCCTTAGAAAGGCTAAGCCCTAGAAAGGCTAAGGCTTAATTGCTTATTAAGCTAAGTGACAAACTTAGCTTAATAAGCAATTTTGTCAGGACCTCAGAAGACCAGAATTCCAGTAGAAATATGGACAGTGAAAGCCAAGATCATGTGGTCTCAGAATGGAAAATTGACTCTACTAGGAACACTTCACTTAAATATAAGAGTTTTAGGATTGGTATTGGTTCTTCTTTAAATGTTTGTCAAATTCATCTGTAAAACTATCTGTTTCTGTTTTTTCTTTGGTGAGAGATAATATGATTGTAGAAAACATTTGATATAACTTCATTTTCCTTAATTTTTTAAAGAATTGTTTTGTGGTCTAACATATAATTTGTCCTATAGAATTATCTGTGTGCCCTTGGGCAGAAAGTGTATACTGTTGTCATTGAATGAAATATTTGCTCTGATATGTAATTTAAGTTCAATATTTTATTATTGATTTTATGACCAAATAACCTATTATTGAAAGTGAGGTATCAACATTCCCTGGTATTTCTGTTTTGTAGTCTGTCACTACCTTGTTATTATTCAATAGTAACTGTATATTTTTGGTACTCTGATGCACATATCTTTATATTTGTTGTGTACTCTTGGTGGGTTGGGGGCTGGGGTTTAGTTCATCTGCCAGAGTGCTGCTCTGTGCTTTCTGAGGCACTGGGTTCAATCATTAGCACTGCAAAAATGGGAGAAGGATCTTGCAGCCCACTCCTGAAACAATCCCCAATTAGCCATTGAAAATCCCATGAACAGCAGAGAAGCACTGACAGAGTCAGGCATGAAACTGTATTGTGTAGTGTTTCATTCTGTTGTACATAGAGTTGTTATGAGTCAGACTTGATGGCACTTAACAACAAAAACTTGATGGATTGACCAATTTTTCATTACATAATAACCTTGTTGTATCTTTATACAGTTTTTTACTTTTTTGTTTAATACTGATATAAATACTCCTGATGTTTTTTCTTTTCCTATTGTCTGTAATACATTTTTCCATGCCTTCACTGTTAATCTCTATGGATCTTTACTACTAAAATAAGAGGCAGCATATAGTTGATTTTGTGTGTGTGTGTGTGTGTGTGTTTGTGTGTGTGTGTGTACAGCCTAAATCCAGCAACTATATGTGAGTTGATTGGAGCATTTAAGCTATTTACATTTAAGGTAATTATTGATAGATAAATGCCACTTTAAATTTGTTTTCTTGTTATTTCATAGAAGTTTCATTTCTTTCCTCCACTCTTATTTGTTCATTTGTTTGTTTGTTTATTTATTTATTTTGAAGTACTGGAGGTTGAACCCAGGGCCTCATGCTTAGATGCTTTGCAAGTGCAGGACCACTGAGCTGCATGTTCAGCCCATTTTTTACTTTTGGAGGCAGGGTCTCACTAAATACACAGACTGCTTCTGGTCTTGAATTTGTGATTCTCCTGCCTCTGCCTCTGGAGTTGCTGGGATTACAGGCATGCCCCACTGTGCTGGGCTTCTTTCTTCCACTCTTAGTGAATTCATTTTGATTTAATGGTTTTCTGTTTTGGTTTGCTTTGAATCATTTTTAAAATATATTTTTTACATTTTATTGTAGGTATATAATTTAGTATACAATGAAGATAGTTGTATATTCATGTTTATTGCTGCATCATTCACAATAGCCAAGTTATGGAATCAGCCTGAGTAAACATCAATATGCTCATGAATGGATAAAGAAAATTTGGTACATATACACAATAGAATTTTATTCAATAATAAGAATGAAAAATGTCATTTTCAGGAAATTGGATGGAAGTAGAGATCATCATATTAAGCTAAATAAGCCAGAATCAGAAAGACTAATACTGAATGTTTTCTTTCACATGCAGAATTTAGATTTTTTTTTAAAAAAGAAAGATATGGAAGTTGAGGGGAGATCACTTGGGAAACATAACAGGAAGGGAGTGGGGATAGAAGGTAATGAGAGGGTAAATATAATCAAGTACATGTTATAATTTAAATGTGAAATGTTCTCCAAAGGTCCTGTGTTTGAATGTTGGGTCTCTGGCTGGACATGTTGTTATGGGAGGTTATGGAACTTTGGGAGGTGAGATATATCTTGGATGAAGTGCATTATTGGGTGTGGGACTTTAGAAGTTTTTTCCCAGACTCATGGTTCTGGTTGTTCTCCGTACTCTCTCTGTTTTTAGCTTTCTGATCACAAAGATGAGAATTTCTCTGCCATAGGTCCTGTTGTCTATCACTGCCATGCCTGTCCCACCATCGTTATTGACTGATCCTCTAATCATGAGTCCTTAATAAATATTTCTTCTCATAAGTTTGAGGGACTTGCTGCTAAGTTTGCCTTGAGTCTCAGTGGAGATGGGGGCTTGGAATTTCAACTAAGGTTGAGACTGTTAAGACTTTGGGGACTCTTAAAATTGCACTAAATCCATTTTGAGTTAGGAGATAGCCATGATCTTTGGGTACTAGTTGTGGAAAGTAACCATTTGGATCTAAATGTTTACCAAATGTTATATATTGGAGCATTGAGTCCTCAAATGTTGGTGCTGTCTTGGGAGGTTATGGAGCTTTGGGTGGTATACTCTAGTTTGGTGGATGTGAGTCATTGGGGAATGGGCCTTTGGAGGTTAAAACCCAGACACATGGTCCTGACTGTTCTCTCTCTTCTCTCTGCTCTTGGCTTCCTGATTGCAAAGATGTCAGGTTCTTTGCCACAGGCCCTACTGTCTGCCACTGCCAGGCCTGCCCTGCTGCCATTATGGACTGATCCTCTAAGCATCCTCAAAAGATAATTCCTCCCATAAGCCTGCTTCAGTCAGCTTCTCTGCCACAGCAATGAACCAGCTGACTAATACAGTACATTACATAAATACATGAAAATGTCATATTGAAACTCGTAATTTTTGTATAATTAATATAAAAATGCTACTGCCACAACAATATAAAACTAAAAAAATGCTAATATTAGATTTTCATATTTGGATTTCTCCAATAAACTTCCACAGATAGTTTTGTTGTTGTTGTTGTTAGGTGCCGTCCTTGGTATCCGAATCATAGAGACCCTCATAGGGTTTTCAATGGCTGACTGTTTTGGGATTGCTTTGGGAGTGGATTGCCAGGTCTTTCTCCCATTTTTGGGATGCTGGGAATTGAACTCGGGAGCCCAGAGACTACAGCGCAGTGCTCTACCAACTGAGCCAAATCCCAGCCCGTCCATATAGTTTTAGTTTTTCTCAATGTCAGCATATAGATGTCTTTTTATGGAAGGATTTAATTTTCAAAAGGGTCATAATTTTATAGAAAATAGCTTATATTTATTGAGATTTTTCTGTGTGCCAAACAATATGCTCAACACTTCACAAATTCTTTGAAATCTTATAATCCTCAATGTAATTATCATGAACTGCATTTTACAAATTGACAACTGAGATAAAGAAGCTTAAGTAATTTTTTACAAAGCTAGTAATATGGTGGCACTAGTTCTTAAACTCAAGCCAACCCAATATAAAGCCTCAGGTCTTCATTTGCTCTGTATCCCATCTCTTAGAAAGGAAGTCTTTAAGAGGAGCCTCCCAACATTTTGGGATTTATAATCTTATGAGATAACTGCAGATTTTGAAGATAACTTATATAGACAATCTGCAAAAGTTTTGTGGACTTGTTAAAATATTGATCTGAGTTATTCAGAAAAGATGTTCATTTTTCCTTTAAACTTAAAACTTCTAAGAAGGCTATATTTTCAAAATTGATAAATCAAGAGGTAAAGAAATTAGTTGGATGTGATGGGTTCAAGAAACTGTATGGACTATATCTATTTATTTTTTGTTTATTGGGTTTTAGCTCTGATAATTTTATAACTATCTCAATAGAAAAATTATTAAAAGAAATGTTTGCCCTTATTGAAAAAATCTAGTTAAAAGGATAATTTATAATATATTTACAGGAAGAAGAATTAGGTTTTGTCAATGGGTTGGAAAGATAGAAAGTACAATGATACTTTGGCACTTGAACTACTCCATGCTCAAACATTTTGGTCCTTGACCAAGATTTTCTAGAGAATTCTGGTTCAACACTCAACCATTGTGTTAAAACCTTAATGAGACTCCAGACTTGTCCATGACACTTCAGGTGAAACACAGGGGAAAGTGTCACTTTGCACATTGTCCTTGTGTGGTGTTCACAATCTCATAGGTTCTGCTATTGTTACTGTTGTTTTAATGCACCTATGCACATGTATGACAGTCTGGGATTTAGCTCAGTTGGTTGAATGCTGCAGTGAAGTCTCTGAGGTCCAGAGTTCAATTCCCAGCACCACCACAAAAATGGGAGAAGGACCTGGCAATCCACTCCCAAGGCAATCCTGAAACAGTCAGCCATTGAAAACCCTATGAGGGTTACTATGAGTTGGATACCCACTTGACAGCACCTAACAACAACAACATGCATATGTATACCATACAGTCATTTTGGCAACCAAGGAACTTTCTAGCACTGAAAGTGAAGGAAAAAGCAAAACAGTAAGAACAAATTAAAAAAGAATTTATTGCTGAGTATGTGAGTGGGACACATGTGTCTGAATTAACTATTAAGTATGGTACTAGAACCAAAATATATTTGCCTTATTCCTTCTGGGAAAAAAAAATGCTTGGCACTGGAATGGATAAGCACTTGACCAGCCATTCAGAACAGATGGTGGTCAAGTATTGTTGTTGTTACGTGCTGTGGAGTGCAGTCTGACTCATAGTGATCCTATGTGCAGTAGATGGAAACACTTCCCAATTCTGTGCCAAGCACACTATCTTATTTATTTTTAGCAACTCAGGTAGGGAGGTGGAAGCAGGAAGATCACAAATTCGAAGCCAAAGCATGTCTGCATTACTTAGCAAGTCACTTTCTCAAGATAAAAAAAATAAATAAAAGACTAGGGGTGCAGTTCAGGGTAGAGCACTTGCAAAAGCATGTGCAAGGCTTTGGATTTAGCTCTCCAGTACCGAAAGAAAGAAGAGAGAAGAAAGAAAGAAAAAAAAGAAAGAATGAAAGAAAGAAAGAAAGAAAGGAGGAAGGGAAGGAAGAAAGAAAGAAGGGAAGGAAGGAAGGAAGGAAGGAAGGAAGGAAGGAAGGAAGGAAGGAAGGGAGGGAGGGAGGGAAAGAAAGAAAGAAAGAAAGAAAGTTCAAATAATGTATTTAGTAAATTTCACTCTTAAAGGAAGAGAACATTATCTCCTGTATGCTAAATAAGAACTCTCTATTACAGAAAATTATTTTCCATAATAGGTAAAATTAAGGGGAAATAATAAAATTTAGATAGGAAGATGAAGATATGCTTACAATTAGTATAGCTGTCAAGAGAAGTTATTTTAGTCTTGTTATTATGCTATTGAATAAATGTTGCTAGTAGTGGGTATTTTTAAATTTTGGAATAATATAATAAAGCTTGAAATAAGGAAAAATATAGACAAAGTTACTCCATTAACACTCTTTTCTATTTGAAGAATTCTTGACCCAACATAGTCCTAATTTAACATCCAAGTTCATTGTAATTATAAACACAAGATTTGTATTAGTTTACTCCAAATGTGCCTAAATGTATTTTGGGAAACTACACAAAAATAGAGCTATATATGACAGTATATATGACAGTAGACAATATATATGACAGTAGAATGACATAATTTTTAGATTGTGTGGGGAAAAGTAAAATTTGAATACAAGAATGAGGTACTGAGTATATCAATAAAATTTTTTCTATAGTATCTTCAAGTGATAGTTTTAACCACACTGAAGGTAACTTGGTACTGAACTAAGCTTTTGTTTGCCATGTGCAATTACCTGGCTTTTCCATTCCTGTCTTTATTAGAAGTGACTGTGTATATAAAATATATAACATATGGTGATTTGATTTTAATTCTTTTCAGAATACTGTGTACTTAATAAAGCATAATTTAATTTTTTCAGACATATAACATACATATTATATTAATGTAATGAAAAATGAACTAATAGGACTACATTTTATTGAACATTTCTGGATATTGTGTAAACAAAAATAACAAGTCTATATAGTGTGGCACCATAGCTTGCATCTCTTTTGAACTGTGAACTGTCATTGTTAGATAGTCGTATCTGAAATCTTTTGAAAGTGAGAGAAAAAAGCTCTTTTTTTTGCCTCTTTTGAATTTCTTTTTTTTAATGAGTTGGTAATGTCTGCAGTGCTCACTGCTGATGTAAACCTGATAGAATTCTCAACTCATTTAGCTACTGTCTCAACAGGCAGACAATGCCTGGTGGGAGTGATGATTAAAAAGTAACAACACACACAGAGCAAACATGGAAAAACCAAATCTATAGTAGAAACTTTACTGCTATTGGGGTTGTCCTGTCAGTTCAGAGAGAATAGTGCTTTAATTATATACTATTTTTGTTGAATGATAACCATAGTAGAAAGACAGAAAAAAATAAAAGAATGGTGAACAAACTTCCTTTTGATTATATGTCCAGACCATCAACTAAAGAAGTTGTAGTCTTCAAAATGAATAGAATGAACAATGCTTCTCAGGCTGTTATTATTTATAGGAAAAACAATGAGGTAATTATTTCCTGCATATTGATAGGTAATGGACAGTAAAGGAAGAGTCATGAGTTTCCTATACAGTTATTTTATGTCATTCTGATTTCTAATTTCATTAATATTGTGATCACTTGAGAGAAAATAAATCCAGGATTGTCCCAGAGTCAGTCTCTGCATTTTAGAATTAATCTAAGAAGCAAAGATATTGCTGGTTTCATTTATTATTTTCCAGGTACACTGGCATTGGATACATAATTTAAATATATATATATATATATGCATATATACACACATATATATACATATATATACACACACATACATAAATCTACTATCTATGTTTATATAAAAGGTGTGATTAAAAATATGGTGAATGCTTAAACTAAAAAACTTATTACAGTAAAAAACATAGTGCCATTAATCTCCCTCAAAATGTTCCCCCCAGGGTCGAACACTCTTATCCCATCATTCTTGCCACTTTCTGATGCAGTCTGGGAGTTCTCTTTCATGAGTGTCTTTAGGTTATCCTCTTATAACAATGCTCTGCGTAACATATCACTTCTGATACTGCAATTTTCATCAAATGAAAATATTACGGTGTGTCCCCATGCATATTATTCACCAGATCTGGCACTGTGTGACTTTTGGCTCTTCCTCAAATTCAAAATGACCATAAAGTAAATGTTTCAAATTGATTCAGGACATCAAGGTATCAAGGACAGTGCAAGAGGACTTCCAGAACTGCTTCAGAAAGTGGTGAGAATGATGGGAAAAGTATGTTCAAAGAAGGAGAGTATTTTGAGGGATGTTAATAACTATGTGTCTTTTATAATAATATTTTTAAATTTAAACATTCACTATATTTTTTGATCACACCACATATATCATATGGAAGAAAAGATTTTTCGTTTGAGACAGATTATTTTATTCTAGGGAAGTGGAAAATATCAAATTTCTAGCATTTCTATTGAAAGTCACTGACAAGTGCATAGCATTTCTTCAAAAGAAAAGAAAAATGAGGTTTTAAGATCAAAAAATTTGACTTTTAAGCAGCTTCTCCCATCATAGAATATATAGGCAACAGATAATGACTTCAGATTAAATGCACTTGAAGTGTAAGAACATCAACATCTTTTTCTGAACATATAGACAAATGAATTTATGTACTTTATAAGGAATTTGTTTTTTCTTTCTCTTAAGCTTGATCTTGTGATACAATGACAATGTACTATCATACAGCAATGCAATAGTATTTACCTTCCTGTCCTCAGGAAATTCATGGTGACATAATAAACACTTAAAATTCCTATAATATCCAAGCTTATCTCCAATCATTTCAGTTCAAATTCAAAACCTCTCACTGAGTTAAGGGATAAATATGCAGACAATACATAAAACAATGTCATTTCATATGATTGAATCAGAGCTTACAATTATAGTCTAAGGATCAAAAGGAGCAAAAAATAAAAATAAATCAGTTTTTCATATGACAGAAACAGGTCTGTTCCTGCAAAAATGAGACTAAGATGGTTTCCGTAGGAACAAGGCATCATGTGAAAAGAAAGCTCTCAGACAATTCTGCCCTTCCGTTCAGAGATTCTTTCTGATTCTCTGCTTGCAGATGAGTTACAATAGAAAATCAGCTACCGCCTCTTTCAAAGTTGACAGGTAAACTCAAGCAGGGAGAAAAAGATGCCAACAGGTAATAGCATATGCATCACTTGGGGATGCTTACACATCAGAAATAATTCATATCAGTCTGTTCCCAGACTGTATAGCCCGTTACATACAATTGCATCAAAAAGAAAATAAAAAGATAAAAAGAAAACTGTCTTTGAGGTTTGTTTTCAGTGATACATGTAAGACATGGGGAAGGAGGAGTTCTTGCTTCTGAATACTTGTTTTAAAGGTTTTCACTAAAACAAAAGTGTGAAGGCTCTCTGCATGGCAGCTGACAACCACTGGGGGTGGAGGAATATTCTGAGTAAAATAAAATCCTACTGGTGGGATAAATGAGGATTTTCTAGTGCCTTAACTGTAGGGAAGTTAGTGGACATTTGTCAAGCTAGGTTAATGGTGGGTGAATGGGAAATGGTTTAAGGTAATTTCCTAAATGGCAAGCTATAGTAGGTATAGATTTGCATAAATTGCAAAAGGCATTAAAAGCCTCTTTCTTTGGCCACATACATTATTTCCCATGACTTCTTTTCAATTCCTTAAGAAATTAGCATGTACAAAATTATATCCATTCAGCATGGACCCTGGGACCTACTTGGGAAGAGCAGTAGAATTAAATGGACTTTTGCTCCTAGGCCAAATTGGGCAGTACCTTTGTTTCCTCACTTTAATTTGCCCATTTGCCATAAGGTCAAAAGCATAATACGTTTGGAAAAAAGAAACATAGAAATTCTGTGGAAAAGGGATATTTTAGGTAATGTCCAAAGTGGTATAAATTTAAGGTAGACATGCAGCATCCTATTTTATATTAGGTATTAACTGAATTAAGAGTTCTGGGTTTTGGAGGAGTGAGAAAGACAGAGTTTGATCGACATGCAGTCTCAAATGCATGGGATTAAAACTTCAAATGCATGGGATTCAACGTAAGGATTTAAAACTAGTCATGGGTATCATTTTTCTATATACCAGAGAGAAATGATGACACTTGAAATAGAAAGGAGATAGGAAGATCAAAATCTAATGTTAAGTATTGTTTGAAACAATGTATCAGCAGAGTGAATAAAGTAATTGTTGTTGTTAGGTGCCACATCATCCAGTGAACTAACAATGAACTAACTTTTAACTTTAAATATTGTTGTGGTTGTTATTGTTCTTTCCTGCCATTGAGTCAGGTTTGACTCATAGCAACCCTAAAAACAACAGAATGAAACACTCCCCGACACTGTGCTAGGCACGAGATCTTATGTTTAAACCCAATTCTGCAGACACTGTCAATCCATTTAGTTGAGGGTCTTCCCTTTTTTCTTGACTTACCATTCTCCCAAACATCATGTCCTTCTCCAGGGATTGGCCCCTCTTGAAAACATATTCAAAATTTGTAAAATTCAGTCTAACCATCTTTGCCTCCAAAGAGCACTCTGGTTATACTTCTTCTAGATGGATCTGTTGGTTCTTTGATAGTCCATGGTATTTTCAATATTCATCTCCCAGCAGCATAATTCAAAAACACAAATTCTTATCCAGTGTCCCTTGTTTACTGTACATCATTTACAACCATATGATACAACTGAGAACAACAAGGCATGAGTCAGGAGCACCATTATCTTCAGTGTGACATGTCTACTTTTCAACACTTTAAAGAGGTCTTTTGCAACAGCTTTTCCAAATACAATGCATCTTTTGATTTCTTGATGCTACTTCCATGGATGTTGAGTCTAAAACCAACAAAAGCAAAATCTTGGACAGCATAAAATTTTTCTCCATTTATCATCTAGTTCCATACTGATCCAGTTATAAAGATTTTTGTTGTGTTGATGTTGAGGTGCAATCCATACTGAAGGTTGTGTTCTTTGATCTTCATCTGTAAATGTTTCAAATCCTCTTCACTTTCAGCAAGCAGAATTGTGTCATCTGCATAATGTAGGTTGTTAATGAATCTTCCTCAAATCCTGATAACATGTTCTTCTTCATAAAATCCAGCTTCTCAGGTTATTTGTTCAGAATAGAGATTAAAGAGCTATGATGAAAGGATCCAGCCCCAACACACATCTTTCCTGACTTTAAACCAGGCAGTGTTCCCTTGTTCTGTTCAAAGGACTGTCTCCTGGCTCATGTACAGATTCTTCATGAGAACAGTTAAGTACTCTGGAGTCTCCATTCTTTGCAGTGTAATCTGTAATTTGTTGTTATCCACACAGACAAATGCCTTTGAATAGTCTATAAAACATAGACATCTTTCTGGTGTTCTCTGCTTTTGGCTAATATACATCTGACATCATCAATGATCCTGGTTTCATGCCCTCTTCTGAATCTGGATTGATTTTTCAGCAGTTCTCTCTATATATATTGCTACCATCATTTTTGAATTATTTTTAGCAAAATTTTACTTGTGTGTGATTTTAATGATATCATTTTATAATTCCCACATTCAGTTGGATCCCCTTTCTTAAGAATAGACACAAATATGGATCTCTTCTTGGTAGATATTTTCCAAATCTCTTGGCATAAACAAATGAGCACCTCCAGTGCTGCATCTATTTGTTGAAACATTTCAGTTGGTATTCCATCAATTCTTGGAGCCTTATGTTTTCCCAATTACTTCATGGCACATTCCACTTCTTTCAGAGCTCCAAGGAGGGACGTAAATCCTGTGGCAAGTTCCTGATCATACTCAGTCTCTTGAAATGATTGATTGTTCACCAATTCTTTTTAGTATAATGATTCTGTGTATTCTTTCCATTTACTTTTTTTAATGTTTCCTGCATTGTTTAATATTTTTCCTATAGAATCCTTCACTATTGCCACTCTAGGCTTGAGTTTTTCCATCACTTCTTTAGTTTTGAGAAAAACAGAGCTTGTTCTTCCCTTTTGGTTTGTATCCCCAACTCTTTGCACATGTCATTATAACATTTGATTTTGTCTTCTCAATCTGTCAGCCATGTTGTGGGTCCTTGCATGTTGCTGTGATGCCAAAAGCTAGATCACTGATATTAGATACCAGCAGGGTCACCCATAGAGTACAGGTTTCAACTGCTCTTCCAGACTAAGAGAGAATAATAGTTCTTATAAAACCACACTTTTTAAAATTTCTATGTGTGCCTGAAAATACATATTTAAAAAACAGTAGTTGATATCTTGTTTATATATAAAGTAGTCTAATAGTGTTTTTACCAAGAAAGATAATACAATAAAAATAAGTAGGTATTTATCAGATGTGAGCTCTAGTAGGGTAGCTCTAGTAGGATATTTTTTCCTCTAATTTTCATTTATTAGCAGTTTTCTTAGAACCCAGAATAATTCTAGCAGAAGACTTGTTTTTTGAGAATTAACTTTAGTTAAATATATATACCACCATTATTTCCTTCTTTCATTCAGTCTTTCCCATATCCCACAAAGCATAAAATTTGTGATTTGTCAGGTATGGTTTCATGTAAGTACAATAGCATTCTAAACTGGGTTTAGGATACTTACCTGGTAGGGGAGGTACCATGATCACAAAAGTGGCTTTCCCAGGGTGAGGCTTCTCCTTTGTCCTCCAGATGTGCTGACCCCTCAGATTTCTCCAAATGTAGGAAGCTCGACTGCATAACTTGCGGTAGTGGAGGACTGTGTTCTCACTCCCCGCTCCCAAAAAATAAATAAATTGGGTTTGGATCTTTGTACAATCACTGTAATTTCCAAAATGCAGATATTTGGTACACCTTTCTGTGGATCCCCATCTGCCAATAGAGTGTACCATAAGTAGCAACACTTAATATATGCTTATCGAATGACTGCATTGAGTGTGACAATATGGAATTCTAGTTCCAAAGCATAATATTATGTTATAAAGTACAGAGGTAGTGGTTAAGAATAGTGTTTAAGAACTTGGGTTGCAAGGTGAAGTAAAGATTTTCACACCAAGATTTTTCCACTTAGAAGACAGGAAAATTAGGTAAAACCCTTTCTATGCCTTTATTTCTTTAAATAATTGGATTGCAATAATTTCTTTCCAAAATGTTGTTGTAAAAGAATAAATAAGGTAATAAATATGGATTTTTAGACCAGTGCTGGGCACATAGTAAGTTCTTAGCAATAATTATCATTAGTTTTTCATCTTCGATAGTGTGTGAAAGAATCCTAGACACATCATCCTCCTGCTTAGATGAAGCTGGCATTATATCTTTGGCTTTACTTTTTTTTCCCACAGTACTGGGGTTTAATACAGGGCCTTGAGCATGGAGGACAAGCATTCTACCACTGAGCTGCACCCTCAGTTTATTTTTATTTTATTTTTTTGAGACGGAGTCTCACAAAGTTATGCAGGTTGCCTCTGGCCTCGAACTTGCAATGCTCCTGCTTCAGCATCTCCAGTCACTGTACCACAATGTCTGGCTGAATCTCTTTGACTTTACCTTATACAAGATGTACTACGAGAGTAATTGTCTGTCTCTGTTATGTTTTGTTTTTTGGGCGTCTACTTTATGGCAGTTTTTTTTTTTTCCTGTCTTCTCAGGATGAAGTAAACTCAGGAGAGCATTTTAGATTTACATCTCAACGATGACTTTTGTGTTTGAGGTGTACCACATTGGTCATTCAAACTTCTTCACTTTGTTGAATGCTAGTTCACATTTTCTTTTCTCTTCTCCTTTTGTTAAAGTCCAGAATGCTGTGGGATGCTAAGAGAAAAACTAGGGATGCCATCTAAAGAATAGTAATTGTGTATACACTGAGATGAGTACCTGAAGTTACAATTGTTGTAAAAAAAAAATCAAATCTCAACAAACCATAGAGTAGTTATTGCTGAACTATATTAGTGGTGATCAGATATACTGTTATCTCACAATATAAATATTTATATATGAATTAGTTTATTTGTATGCTTTATAAACTAGAATATGCTGAAGAAACAAAATGCTCTCATAGATTTGTCTGCTTAATTGGTAGATGGATAGGCCAGTGGATGCTTGACAATTGTCTTCAATATCTATCATTTCTTTTTTTAGATCTAAAGTTACTACTAGAATAATTGTAAGGCTCATCTCTCCAGAAAAGTAGTATCTGATGTTTTTTCATTATAAACCAAGAATTCAAAAATACTGAACCAGGACTGTTGTCTGCTTAAGAACATCAAGAATACTCCCACTTTCATCTCCAGTGAGCATTTGTATATTCATACCATTGCTTTCATGGAGATAATTTTTTTGTCAGTACTAGGGGTTTGAACCCAGGGCCTCACACATCAACTGTATTTTATTACATTTATTTATTTATTTATTTATTTATTTATTTATTTATTTTTATTTTTGCATTGGGGAGTTGAACCCCAGGCCTGAGGCATGCTTTTTGCAGTACATTGAGCTATATTCCCAGCCCATTTTTTACTCTGTATTTTGAGACAGGATTTCACTAAGTTATGCAGGCTGTCTCTGGCCTCAAACTTGCCATCCTCATGCCTCTGCCTCCTGTGTTGCTGGGATTAAAACTGTGAGCCATCACAATAATTATTAAATACAGGTATATTATTCTTCCAAAATCTCAAGTCCCTCTCTATACAGAGATATAATATTTGTAAAACATGAGTGCCCACAAGAAGCCATGTAGGAGGAAAGCAAGGAGTATGAGTATATTAAACATCAGTACCTAAAGGTGAAAGCATTAAGCCTCATGTTCTGTACTGAAAGCCAGCAAAGTATTACAAACTAATTTTAGTAGATACATTAAGAACCTGAAGAGAAGAAGGATTATAAAACATATAATTAGCTGGGTGCGGTGGCACAGGCCTGTAATCCCAGCGGCTTGGGAGGCGGAGGTGGGAGGATAGGATAGCAAGTTCGAGACCAGAGATAGTCTGCGTATCTTAGCAAGACCCTGTCTCAAAATGTAAAACAAAGTGGGTTGGGGGTGCAGCTCAGTGGTCCGCTACTTGCAAAGCACGCAGGTGTGTGGCCCTGGGTTCAACCCCCGGTACTGGGAAAAAAAAAAATATATATATATATATATATATATATAATTAGATCTTGGAAAATCTGACTTCTCCACTTTCGATTTTAAGTGGCAAAGTCCTACTTCACATTGTTGTTGTTGTTGTTATTTAATGCTACATGTCTAGTTTATTGTGGATGATTTAACAAGATGTCAGTGGTTTTGCAATCTATATTCTTGTGAAGCAAGGGAAGGGAAATAGATGATCAAAGATTCATAGACTTATCACCATGGCCTGATTCTCTAAGGTACTTTAATAGACTGTATTCCTTCCTTGTGACAGTAGGCAGCTTCCAGTAACTCAGCTCACAGGATTCTCTTTGGAAGGATTTCCTCAACTTCACATCTAAGAGGTTGGAGTATTCTCTAACTGGAATATACTGATATGAAATTGTAAAAGATTGATCTAATTCTCTAAATACTTTGAAGACAAAGAAATAGGTAGTAGTTCCAGATTATTTTTAAAGGCTCACACCAACATGTCTAGTTGTTCTTTGACTTCCTTAAACCCTTTAATGTGTCACCACCACTGTGGTCTCATTAGGAAGAATCATCTGATTCTATTTTGTAGGAAAATTATTGGATCTTTATTTCCATTAAAGAGCTGCACTGCTTTGCTATAACCACCACCTAGGAAATAATACTTCAACTTAAATATTCCAATACATTTAAAACTACCTTTTAACATTCAGGAAAAGAAAAAAAATCATGGCCCACTAACTTATTTTTAAAAATATTGCTCCAGTTTTCAGTTTCCTTCATGACTATTCATTTTCTAGAAAGACTGATGATTTTTCATTACTTTGTACTGAGATCTAAATTATATGTTTTACATGATTTGGTTTGATCGTGGCCTCTGAAGGTAAACAGGTCAGTCACCATCATTCACGTTGTAGAGGAAGTGAACAAATTCAGGAGTTAGTTGGACTTTCCAAATGTCACACAGCCAAAGAGAGGGACAGAGTATCCAAAATTAAGTCTTTTGATTTTATTATTTCTTATTTTTAAGCACACTCTTCTATAAAAACTAAGACAAAACAAATGTTTTCTTTTAAAATTCCTCCAATAGTTTTTTTTAATCTCAGAGTCATTACCTTGGGAAAAATGCCATAATTCTTGTTTATTGCATGATGCATCCTTGTTGTAGTATACCCTTTGACATTATGAATTTTTGTCTCTCTAAAAAGGAAAAGGTCTGCAGCCATAGCAATCTAGCATCCTATCCTCCCTGATCTCAGAAACTAAGCAGGGTCTGCCTGATTATGGGAGACTGCCTGGGTACAACAGGTGCTACACGCTAGGGAGAAGGACCTGGCAATCCACTCCTGAAACGATGCACCATTGAAAACACTATAAATAGGAAAGAAGTACTGACAGTAGTGGTGGGCATAGCACAGTGCTGGAGAATGTTTCATTTTTTGTATATAGGGTTGCTATGAGTCATACTTGACTTGACAGCAGCACCACCACCACCAACAAAAATGAAAAGAGAAATTCCTCATAAAATGTGATTAATGCTCACTGTTATTGAAAGGCAAAAGCTGTCAATTAATAGTAGAATGAAAAATAATCTCATATTAAAAATAATAAAAATGAATTTAATTATTGATGAATTAATTACTCACTTTGGCAATAAATTGGAAAGATTGTAGCAAGAACACTTTTCCTGCTTTTATGAATACATTGCTTCTTTAAATACCTTATTAAAAGCATGTGCTTAGTTTTGTGGTGTATAACATTGAGTAGCTGATGATAGTAATTTTTACTATAATCATGGCAAGTTGTTTTCTTTCCACAGTGGAAAGTTGTCCTCTTACAGATGAATCGTTTCCTTATAATTAGTGATGAACAATGGACTTAAAAATGAGGCTGTTCACACATAGAAAAATGGTTAATAACAATTTGAAGGGCAATTGAAAAAACTTTGAAATATAGAATAAAGCTAAGGCTATTTAAAAACAGTAGATTAGATTTGCAGATAGTTTATACACTATATGTATTAATGATTTGCAAGAAGAAAAAGGTATCAAGGTGGCAAAGTCTGTTTATTATACTAAGTTACATCTGTGGGCAAATACTTAGAGAATTGTAAGAAAATTCAAGAAGGAGTATTAGGTGGGATGCTCCCAGAAAATTTTACTTAGATGAGCCTAAAATGTTGTGTTCTGTTAAAAATTAGGATCTGCTATGTGTACTAGAAGAAGTGCAACCAGTGTGCTCCTTGGGAGCAAGGATCGTTAGATTGCATCTTACATATTTGAACATGTAGTCAGGAGGGACCAATCCTTGGAGAAGGACATCATGTTTGGGAGAGTGGCAAGTCAATGAAAAAAAAAAAAAGGAAAACCCTCCACTAGATGGATTGACACAGTGTCTGAAATAATGGGCTTATACATAAATAAGATTGATTGTGTGCCTGGCATAGAATCAGGGAGTGTTTTGTTTTGCTGTACATAGGATTGCTATGATTTAGACCTGACTCTATGGTACCTTACAACATAAATTAAATGTATTTACGTTTGAGACAGTTCAATCAGTCCTTCTGGGGACTAGAGTAAAATAAGCGTTTAAAGTGTGACAATAGTGTTGCTGTTGTTAGGTGCCACAGAGGCAGTGTCTGAATCATAGCGACCCTATGTACAATAGACAAAACACTATTGTTAATGCTTCTCTGCTATTCATAGGGTTTTCAGTAGCTAATTGCTTTTTGGGAGTGAATTGCTGGGTCCCTCTCCCAGGCCTACAGCACCTGGTGTTCTCAGGTAGTCTCCTATGTAAGCACTAACCAGGCTCAATCCTGCTTAGCTTCTGAGACCTGACAGGATCAGATGCCACAGTGGTACGGTTGCAGGCATGACAATAACAGAAAATAAAATTACTTTCTAAGAAATTCATAGTCCAGGTGACAGCTGTCATGATCCTACTCTCTTACTTCTCAAAAAACTACCTTTCTTAGTGGATTATTTCAGCTGAGAAAAACCAGAGGAAATGTTTAAAGAGAAGAGAAATAAGTGATTCTAAAATACAATTGCTAGCCAAATATAAGCCATTTGTAAATATCATATTGTTCAGTGATAGTAAGCATGCTTGATTGAAATATTATGTTTAAAGGTATGAAAAATATGTGAGATATCACAGTCTTCTTTTCATCTTTTGTACTTCATGTTTGATCATGTTGCTTGGTGCTATTGCATCAGGTTCTACTCATAGCAACCCTATGAATGTCGTTGATCATAGGGACAGTTAATTCAAACTAAAATTACATTGTTAGGTTTGAATAAAATATTTTATATTTTTAGCCCGTTAAATAAAAATTTGAGATTCAGTACTCTGTGGTAATAAAGAACTCTTAATTTTCTTTTTAAAATATATTTGATCAGATGATTATGTATTGTTCATATACATAAAATTAGAATTGTTACATTAACTTCTTATATTTTCACTTGCTAGTCACCTGTTAGGTATTAGATAGTTTTGTCTGGATAGTTTACTATTTCACTATGTGCACAGGCTAAGATTAAGATGAATCTTATAAGGAAAATTGACAATACAGCATGTTCCAGGCATTATGTTTAATTGTGCAAATATAAGAACAGATCCTTGTCCTATGAAAACTAACCCTTGATGCCATAAGGCAATCATATTGCAATGTAATAGAATAATAGACCCAACAGGGTTTGGTAGATTTGGGATGCTTTGGAATCCCAGCACCAGCAGCCATACCACTGTGGTGTCTAATCCTATCAGATCTCAGAAACTAAGCCAGGTTAGGCCTGGTTAGTACTTGGATGGCTGACTGCCTGGGAAGACCATGTGCTGCAGTCTTGGTAAAAGGACCAGGCAACCCACTCCCAAAAGAAAAAGCAATCAGCCATGGAAAAGCCTATGAATAGCAGGGAAGCACTAACAACAGTCTTTTGCCTTCTGTACATAGGGTCACTGAGTTGGACACCGACTTGACAAGGAGCCCTGGAGAAGTTAAGGAAAGGTTAAGTTAAAAGAAAATTTTAGAAGAGAGACTGACACTAAAATTTAAACTGGAAACATAAGTAGGATATGTGAAGTTAAAGTGGACAAATATGTTCCATGTAAACCTGATTAAGTGAAGAGTAGTATGATATGTACTATATAATTCTAAATAGAATTCTGTATTAGTAAAGCACAAAATGTACCTATACTCTTAGCTAAGTAGGGGAAGGGAATACATGTATATGTGTACATGCATGCATTTACAAATTGTAGAGTGGTGTGTGTGTATGTGTGTGTGTGTGTGTATATATATATTACGAACTAGGGTAGGGGTAGAGACTTCTCGATATCATCTTAGCATTTATAAAGGGGAAAAAAGTAAAACAGTTTAAGCCTTCTGTGATGAATGTTCTTTCCGCTCAACGCACTCCATATATTTGAAACCAGAGAGACTTACCAAGCTTGTTCTATGTGATCTTGACTGCTGTGAAATAGTCTCAGACGTGAATTGTAGGAAATATCAAAAAGCCTTTTTGGTTCATTTCAGGATGAAGGTCACATCCATATTAATTGCCCCGAGAGTGAAACCTTCCTGGAGACCACCTGTCAGAACATCTGGAGCTCTTGTTGCTGATGCTTCCAACACAACACCGTTTTCATCCCCAGGCTGACTTCAAAGACCCATCAAGGTTGACGGTAAGGACCATGGAAGGGACATAGCAGAGATTTACTGGCCCAGGCTTGGTTGTCTCCTAGAATATTAACAATTGTTTATCTTAGTATCAGGCCCTAGTAAAGAAGGCATTAAATTTGACATTTTCCAAAGTGACTTTTGGACAGACACTCATTAGGGAAAATATATTTATATTCTAAGTTTGTGTCCAATTTTGTGCTTAATATGAATCAAAATAATCTGTTTTAAATATAAATAAAATAATCACAATCATTTCACTGAATATGTGACAGTTCATTTTAGGTGTCAGTTTGTGCAACAGGAAACCCAGGTAGCTGCTAAAACATTGTAAGTTGGTGTATCTGTGTGGGTTTTTATGGAAGAGATTGGCATTTGAATCACTAGATTGAGTAAAAATGATGAGTCTTCACTCAATATGAGTAGGCAGCAGCCTATAGGTTGATAATCTTGATTGAACAGAAAGATAAAAGATCAACTTACTCTCTCCCTAGTCTTGTGACGAGACATCTATTTTCTCTTGTACTTGGACATCAGAACTCCAGCCAAAGTCACCTATATGGAAAAGGGCAATTTTTTTTCTCACTTCAAGGCCACTGTACACATAGTTTTTCATTAAGGCTTCTCAAGGGATTTAATTCTATCCCTAAACTGCTAAATCTGCTGTAAGTTTTAACTTCTTATTAGAATCATTTATTTGAAATGCATTAATGCAAAAAGAAATAATACTAGAGAACTAAGTCTGGAAAATAAAGAATATTCATACAGGGGTTTTTTCTTATTCCACGACTTCTTGTAATTATTGGTGTGTTAGTATTTAATGCATACCTCAAAGAAAAGATGTTGTTTGGATACATTGTTTCAAATTTTACTTTACTCTCTTATCTCTTTTCCCTCCTTTATCTTTTTTCAAAGCATTTCATAAAAGATTTTGAGAAATGCTGGCTTAGGCATTCCTTTCTTGTGGCTTTTAGTACTTCTAGCAACCTGCTGGGGACACCCACATTTATAAGTCTGCCGTTACCCTACACAGTCCTGACCTTTCAATGACCAACTCTACCGTGGTCCAAATTTTGTCTATTTTACAATCTTTCTTAAGTCTTATATCAACAGTGTACTGTGGTATGAATGACCCATTGATCCATACCTTCTGGATATATTGTGTTTGGTGAGAAAATGCACAATAGATTAATAAAAAGGAAAAAAAGCTGGATAGTGATCAGTGCTGTGGAGAAAAATAAACAAGAGTAAGAGGTAAAGGAAATGAAGGGTGAGTTATTGTCTTGATCTCAGGAAGCCACAAATGGCTTTCCTGATTATGCAATGTTGGGACAACCACCTGCAAAGGTGCAGGAGTGAGTTGATGATAACAGATGGCAGTATAGTTGGCCTCATGGTGGGTGGAATGTTAATTTTTTTCAAGACATCATTAGGTTCTGTTGAAGGACTTTTAGCAGTGCAGGAATACATAGTTGACATTCACTTATCTGGCAAGGTATTAATACCTTTCCCTTTCCTTTAAAAATATTCTAAGTCACTGAAAAAAGACTAATTTGCACAATTCTGATTTTATTTCACTGGAGTTCTAAATCTAAACTATTCATAAAAGAAGGGATTTATAAACTGTTATGTATACTTTAAAATTGATTTCTAAGAAAAGTTACAGGCTAATTATGTGATTTTATTAGGTGGCTATGTTGTTTTCTAAATCAGAATCACATTTCTACTATTTTGAACTGAGATATGCATTCTTGAATAAAATTTGTTCTTCCCCTGTGGTTTGGATTTGAAGAATACTCCCCAAAGTCTCTTGTACTGAAGAGTTGGTCCCCAATTGCTGGCCCTGTTTTGAGAGGTTCCACAAACTTTCTGAGGTGGGGCCTAGCCGGAGGAAGTAAGTTACTAGGGATATCTCTTGGGGGCTCTATCTTTTCCACGCCTCTTCTCTGTCTCTCTCTTTGCTTCCAGCCCACTGTGAAGTAAAACACCTCCTCCTCTACACACTTCCACTGCCATGATGTTATGTCTCACCCTGAGGTGAGAATCCACAAAGCCAACCACTAGGGACTGACCCGCTAAAACTGTGAGCCAAATTAGTCCTTCTTCCCTTAAATAAGTTGTTTATGTCAGGCATTTTGTCATGACAATGCAAAAGTAATTAATGCTTCTTCCTTCAAATTTTCTTCCTAAGATAAAACAAATAAACAAAATCAAAAATCAGAGTCTGCATTTCTAGTATTAACAATTTATATTGTTTGGAAATTTCTCATATTTAAAGTCATAATAATGATAATAATAATAATAGTAATAATAATAAGAGCTCAATTTACTTTTCAGTTTCCATTATAATTTTATGTACATATTTCCTCAAATTAACTTATCTAGAAAAGTCATAATAACTATGTTTTTGAAGGACTACTATATGATGGTGGCTGTCCAAAGTGCTGGGCACAAACAGGAAGTTAAATATTCTAGGACATTGCTTTCATGGGGTTTTATATCTTTAAGGAGTCAGACAATAACCAAACCACATGAGGCAATCATGATTTATCTGTTCTACAGCCAAAGAAATTGAAGTGAAATTGAACTTAGTCTTATATTATCTTAAAGGCTGTTTGTGTCATTGCTATACCATTTCTACATCTTAAAAAGGAAAATAAGGAGTCTCATCATTAATTTGAGAGTTCAGTAAAGCATTGGTCTAGATCTGTGGCTGAAAGTTTGGTACCAAGCTGTGGGATAAACATGTCTCATCTATTAAATGAATAGTTTTCCAGGTATAAATTGGGGAAAAATGATTGAAGATACTGGCTTAAAATAAAGATTTCTCAGTCCATCCTCAGGCTGTAGATGCATGATAATCTGTATGTTTAACAGGTTTCTCAAGTGATTCTGATGCAGGTGACTTGTCAGCCAAATTCTCTGAAATATATTTTCTGGTAAGAAGAACTGCAAAGTGCTAGAGCAGACAGTCACTGATTAAGCTAATTGGTGCCTCAGACAAGATAGACATGAACAAGGCGATGGAAATGCAGTATCAAAAGAGCTCCTGATGGGTTGGAGACACTGGAAAGGTAAAGGTGCAACCTTGGTCATTTTTTTTTTCTTTATTCTTTTTCCTTCCAGACAGTGCTTGTTGATTGGAGTCTTTTGGTATATATCTGATGCCCGGTGGTTGGGCTCCAGCTCTGTGGGCTCCATTGTATTTCATCCTCAGGAAGCTTACATGCCTTCCTCATCAGAGACACACTTATCAATATCCTTAAACAATCTTCCTCCTTAAAAGTAGGAAAGTTTTACTGTGACTCAAAATTAACTTTAAATCAAGTATAAAATTTCTTACTTTAGTTATTCAACTCTAAAATAGATTTTAAAGCATTGCTGACTTTGAATAAGATGGCTTGCACAAAAATGAATAGAAGCTTTTAAATTTTGCAGAAAGAAAAAGAGTTTATAATATTTTAATTCAGTGTGTACTGAAATATGTTATTTAGTATATTACAATGAACAGAGGTAGGTTTTCCTCATAAAATGTTATCTGTTGATTTGATTTTAAATAGAAAATGAATAAAGCAAACAAAAAATACTGAAAACAACTTGAAAGCCCTATACTATTCTAAAGTCTCTTTCACAGGTAAGTAGTAACTTATTTATAACTTCAAGGTTTTATGAAATCAGGCCAGAGGGAATTCTTTGGATAAAAGTTGAAATGACACTTAATTACTCGGATTTGAGAAGAAAAGTAGATTTTTAAATTCAAGTGGTTTATTTTATTGGTCATCTGTCTTTGTTTGGCTTGAGGCAAAGGTCAGGCACATTGTTTATTCCTGTCTCTTGAGAGGGTATCATTTATAGAAACTGATTCATTTTAAAGATCCTTTGTCATGCTTCTATTGCAGCTAACTCTTGAGAACTCCTCTTAAAAACACCGGGAAGAGTATTGAAGACAAATCTTCTGACAGTACAAATGCTGGCGAAGGTCACCTTTTTCATCATCAATGTCTGAAGGATCTGATCATTGAATAATTTATTCTAAACAAGTGAATGTTGCTAGTGAATTAATGTGATTTTAACTGGGATGTACTCATTCTAAACTGTGTTGGTGCTTTTGTGGTCTAATAACATCTCAAATTATGAGAATTACAAAGTTTGGCAGGTGAAGAGGTATTTTGTGGGATATCACATTTCATTTATGTCAAGGTTAAGAAATGAATCTGAATATGTCAGAGTACCACCTGGTGTTTCCTGCAGGCCTAAGAAAATCTTAAGCAGTATGTTTTCAGCAATTTAAAGGGAAAGAATAAGTTTTATCATTCTATTAATGCACACTTCCCTGTCCTTTAAAAACAATTCAAGTATTTTCCATACTCTGCTGATTATAGGCTTGATATATTTCTTTCTTCTTCTACCTCCTGATGATGAACTCTTTGGGGATTTTGTCACAATAGTTAGCTTTTAGATGCTTAAAATGTTTAGTGAATGAAGAAATAGGCACATTAATAAGAAATTTAATTTGAGATTATAAAGAATAAATTTTTTTCATGGAAGCAAGCAGTAAGATAAATTTCTTGCCTGGAGCAATGGTGCACAACTGTAATCCTAGCAACTTAGAAAGCTGAGGCAGGAGGACCACATATTCGAGGAGAGGAGCTGACTATGTATGTCCTAGTGAAGCCCTGTTTCAAAAAATAAAAAATAGGTTATGGGTGCAGCTCAGCGGTGGAGCACTTGGAAAGCATTCATGAGGCCCTGGCTCAACCCCTCAGTACCACAAAAGGAAATAGAAAAGATAGATTTCTTCAGTGTAAGCAGTTATACAATCTAGAGACCCTGTAAGCATGCCTAATCACTGTCCCTGAGCTCATTATATGTGGAGTAACAGCATAGAAAATGCACTGCCTGTGCCATCATGAGGCCAGAGTTGCAGTTCAAAGTCTTCCACTTAACTGCTTGACCTTGGACAAGACCCTGACTACTTTAATTTTGATTGCTTATTTAAAAAAATAAGGCTTTGCATGATGCTACTTCCACAGACTAGACCACAAAAGACACATACCATTCTCTTTGACTCTTTCAGCCCTTTTTTCCAAATAGGCAGCTGCTGTATATATCTTGTGCTCTGGGAGGAGGGTAATGAGTTTATTTTAAAACTTTCCCAACATATTTCCTGAGTATCTGTCTAGAAGCCCAGCAGTTCACTCAGGCTTAACTTACAAAGTGGCAGATCTCTCCCTTTAGGGCAAACACATTGGCTTCTGTGTTTACAAAACCAGTGAAAGCATATTCCTCTTTCTCTTTTAAAGTTTATTCATGCCCCCATGTGCTCAAGTAGGCATGACTAAGCTGCGTGGCATGAGGAAGTCTCAGGAAGTAGAAGTCTTTTAATAGCTATAGAGCTGAGTTCTAGCAATACAGATTGATTAAAGTGGCACAGCTTTATAATTTATTTTGTGCATATAAAGGTAATTTTTACATATAAAAATGGAAGCTTCCCTCTATCAGGCAGCATCCAGGCACATTTTCACATTATTTAGCTGCATAAAGTGCTGAACTGAAAATTCAAAGCTGTGGGTCGAGTTTATGTCATCAATTTGGTTTTTATTTATTTTTATTTTTGACCTTGACTTTGCCCATCACTGACTGTGAGGGAAAAATAAAACATAATAAAAATTCTAAATACTTTATAATTATCAAGTATGTACTACTTCCACCTTAACTCCACCAAAAAAAGAGAAATGAGAATAGAAAAGAATAAAAAAGAGAAAGGAAAGAAAAAAACATAGTTTCTGAACTCATTTCTTTGCTTTAGTAGTTTTTACTATGATTTGAGTTTTAAAAGCTGAATGGGTAATATCTTTAAAATATAAATTTGATCATGTTTAAAGCTCCTGGTTAACTTTGACACTGCATTGGCTGTAGGAATAGCTTCAAACATGATAACCTCGCTTTTAAAGCCCTTTGCCCATCTTGCCTCAGCCTCCCCTGGAGGGGAGCAAGAGTGGTTAGAAACAGGATCCCTGAGCTACTGACCTTGTCTCTAGTCCTCTTCTCTCTTGTCCACCTTCACCCTCTTTCTTTGGACTACTCTTCATCCAGGAAACATACCATGCACTCATCTCCACAGTCTCTTTGCTGATGCTGTTCCTCCAGTTTTAACGACCCCTTTTTTTTGCCCTCTATTCTGTAGTACTACTCAGGGGGAAAAAAAAATCTTCCAGATAACCTTTTCTAGCATTTCTTTGCTAACTCTAAAATACCTGCTCTTTTACTTATTTATGTGCTGCCAAAGTACTCTGTATATAACTAATATTGTGTTTTGTTAAGTTTTGATCTACAGTCATACCACTCTGGTGTCCAATCTCATCAGATCTTGGAAGCTAAGTAGGGTGGGTCCTGGTTAGTCCTTGGATGAGACCTCGCCTGGAAAAACCAGGTGCTGGAGACTTGGGAGAAGGACACAGCAGCCCACTCCCAAAACAATCAGCCATCAAAAACCCTGTAAAATTGCAAAGAAGCATTGACAGATGTGCTGAGCATGACACAATATGAGTCTGACATGATGTGGTGCAACCTACCAACAACTGCTAAACTCATATTTGAGTAATTTTTTTTTTACTTACATGTTTCCTGTGTAAGCCTGTGGGATCTTCAAAAGCAAGGACTATTCCTTGTTTAGTTTTGATATTCGAGTGCCTTCCATAATTCTTGTTTGTAGTAATTGATCACCAATAAATATTTGATGTATGGTATTGCACATCTGACAAAAAAATTGTGGCTTTAGCAGACTTGAGACAATTTAACAAGTTGAGACAATCATGATTCCAGCAAAAATCTCAATTCTACTGATGTGTTTCAATTTAATGTAAAGATACTACTAATACTAATATCTACTCAGTGAAATAGTTACCACATACTTCACACTAAGCCTGCAGCTGTAGTCCTGTGGCATCCGATCCCGTCAGATCTCGGAAGCTAAGCAGGGTCGGGCCTGGTTAGTACCTGGATGGGAGACTGCCTGGGAACACCAGAAGCTGTAGGTGTGGGAGAAGGACCTGGCAACCCCCTCCCAAAAATCAATCTGCCATTGAAAACCCTATGAGCAGCAGAGAAGCACTGACAATAGTGTTTCCCCTGTTGTACAGAGGGTCGCTATGAGTCGGATACCGACTCGATGGCACCTAACAACAACAACAACAACACTTCGCACTATGCTAATGGTGTGATTTAGTTGGTTTAAATCAACCTTTGTTATATCTGAAGGTGGATAATATCTCATTTTGCACTGGAAAATGAATTTCCTAATCAAAGTCACACAGCTAGTGTTGCTGTGGGACACAGTCTCTCTTCATGGTTTTTGGTCTTGTTGATAAAGAAATTTTAAAACAGACACCAAAGGCAAATTGAAGACAATTTTTTGGAGTCAGTCAGAGAGAGTTAAAGGGCACTGAGAAGTAAGGCAAATAGGCTTTGGGTGGGAGGAGGGAGATAGAAAGATCAGGGAGATGGAAAGTTAGGCTTTCTGAGTTGAGTTAAAATTGGTAGACACAGCACTGAAAGCCTGGGAGCTACTGCCCGGAGGGGTGGACTTTTGGGACATATAAGTATGTGCCTCATTAAGGAGACAGATATTCCTCCCATTTCCTTCTCTTGTCCTCAGAAGTGTCATTTTTCTTTTCACTTTTTGTCTTTAGGGTGGTCTGCTTTAGTTTGTAAAATAGAATTTCCTCTTTAATGCAGGAGAGCTTTTACCTCAAGGAAGGAGGTATCCAGACCTAGTGTAGATGTGGAAAGAATGATGCTGTCCACATTTGTAAAGGGTGTTACTGTAACCCAACCATACCATTTTTGCTAGAAGATGCTGCCATATTGATACTTATATGTCCCAAATGGTACCTGGGAAGCAGATGGCTGCAAAGGGCCCCTTTTCATTCTCTTTCTTTCTGCCTAACATCTCTTCTCACTAGTATATAGAATAACCTGAATTTGAATTAAAGTTTATTTTCATTCCAATGTATAGGACTATGAATGTTCCTAGCTATGCTCTGTCTCACTCTATTTGTGCTTCTATACCATAGCAACCTAGCAAGGGATCCCACCTGATCTCAGAAGCTAAGCAGAGTTGACCAGGTTAGTCTTTGGATGGGAATCTGCCTGAAAATACAAGGTGCTGCAGGTTAGGGAAAAGGGTCTGGGAATCCACTCCTAAAACAATCTGCCACTGAAAACCCTGTGAATAGCAGAGAAGCACTGACATAGTACTGGACATGACACAGTGTCAGGGAGTGTTGTTTATAGGGTTGCTATGAGTTGGATGCAACTTGACAGCACCTAACAACAACAACAACAAAACACTTGACACTGGGTAATTAAAAAGGAACAGAACATTAATTTCTCACAGTTCTGGAGACTGGGAAATCCAAGATCAAGGTGCTGACAGGTTTGGTGAAGGTAGTCTCCATTTCTAAGATAATGCATTGAATACTGTATCCTTTAGCAGGGAGGAATGCTATTCCACACTTGGAAGAGAGACAGAGAGAGAGAGAGAGAGAGAGAGACAGAGACAGAAGCAGAGCTACAGAAAATGAGAGAAAGAGAAGGAGAGAGGTGTGTCATTAAGCTTTACCTAGTAATACTGTTGAATTGGAGATTAAGTTTCAACATGAGTTTTGAAGGGGACAAAACCATAAACCATACCACCCTCTATTCTTCACCTCCCACATTTGATCTACTGGCATGTCTTGCTGACAGTACTTCCCGATAGAGTCCCCAAAGCATGTGATTTTTTTCCCTGTCCCTATCTCAATTATAGCTGCCACCATTGATCATTTGGACTATTGTAGTAACCTCCTCACTGGTCTTCTTTTGTCCATTCTTTTCCCTGACCCCCATAATTCATTCTTTATCCATTGTCAGATATTTTCATAAGAAACCTTATATCTCCAAATCTTCCTCTGCTTACAGGCTTTCAGTAATTTCTTACTGAGTTAGAGTAAAATCCATGCCATTTGCACTGCTCTGTGTAACTTGGCCCCAGACTTCCTTTGTCTCGGACCTCATGTCACCTTAGTTCCCCGTTACACAGAACTGTCCAGTTGCCCAGGCTTAGCACTAATTTCTCAAATCTCCCAACCTTGCTATTGCTTCAGAGCATTTTCACTTGCTGTGCCCTCTGTTTGCAAAGCTCTTCCTCCACATAACTTCATGGCTGGGTTCTACTAATTATTTAGGTCTTAGAGAGGGTTTCCTAGCCTAAAGTAAGGAATCCACTGCCTTGTTCTCTTTCTGTTATATTGCTGTTTTATCATCTTCCTGTCACTTATCATATTTTTTTCCACTGTAAAAATAAAATCTCACAATGGCAGAGACTTTGTCAGGACTTTTCACTGCTGTAACCCTTAGATCTAATTAGCATATGTTTTTCATGCCACTGTTAGGTAGAGTTATAGGAAAGCATAAAATTGATTTCCATTTATAATTCTCAAGCTGAGTATGATTTATCTGATTTAGACTTATGAAAAATTTTCCTTAAAGTCAACAGTATATTACATTGAAGAATATTTTGAAGACTTAGAGGTCTGATGTACAATTTTGGCTTCACCCTTACCTGGGCTTGTGATAGTGGTCCCTTTGATTTAATATTTTCATCAGAAGACTTTCTCAAAAAGCTGACAGCATCTGCCAAATGAGTGGCACACTACCACTCAATATTTTAGTTACTTTATGTATAACAATCACAAGAGAGATTCAAAATAATACCAAAGACTATTCACAGTTGTAGAGCGGAGATACCAACTGGCTGAAAGTCTATCTGTAGCCAGGGGCCATGGATCACACCTATAATCCCAGGGACTCAGAAGCAGTAGGATTGTAGGTTCAAGGCTAGAGGCAACTTGCTTAATTTAATGAGGCCCTGTCTCAAGATAAAAAAAATTTAAAAAATGGGCTGGGGTACAACCCAATGGTAGAGCACTTGCAAAGTATGTGCAAGGCCCTTGGTTCAACTCCCAATTACTGAAAAAGAAAAAAGAAAAGTAAAATAAAAGATAGGCTGAGGAATTTGAACAGTGAGAAATTTTAACATCATAAAAACACACATGGAAAATAGAAACTAGTTTGGTATATTAAGTGTAGAAAAACCTCCCCAAATTAGACCAATTTAGATTTAAGAAATTGGTTGGAAAGTTGGAAAAGAATATATTAAAATCTACCAGATTCTTATTTATTAAGCCTAATCTATCTTCAACTTGTAGTTTTCTAATATTCTTTATTCTATAAAACAGAGAATAAAGATTGAATGTTACAGTATCCATATTGTATAAATATGAGTCTACATGCATATAACATGGTATATTACGCCACTGGCATGTTTATAAGTAGGCTAGGGATTGGCTCAGTTGGTAGAGTGCTGCTCTGCACTCTCTGAGGACCCCTGGTTCAATCCCAGCACCACAAAAATGGGAGAAGGACATGGCAGTGTACTCCCAAAGCAATCATGAAATAATCAGCCATTGAAACCCTATGAGTGTTGCTGTGAGTTGGACCGCACTTGATGGCACCTAACAGCAACAACAATGTTAATAAGTAAAGAATTTTAATCATAAACATTATTAGTGAACCATAAACTATTAACAGACCCTTAAATATGAGCAATCACTAGATGTTATTTATGTGTAAGAAATAACTTTTAGAGAAGCATAATTTTGAGTATGTAAATCCAAGACTGGACCTCTTAAATTCACATTCAATTTCAGTTGCAGTTATAATTTTTGTCATCTTGCATATCAATTCATACAGTACCCATAGCCTCTGTCACATTTTGACTCAGATTATGTCAGATTGGGCATGCTTTTTTTCTCTAATGGGTTGAACCCAGGGCCTCATGAAAGCTAGGCAAGCTCTACCACTGAGCTGCACCCCAGCCATACCCTCCCTTTTTTCTTAATTTTGAGACCATGTCACTCAAAGTTGTGCAGCCTTCCTAATTACATCTTATAAGTTATTCATATTTTAAGAAAAGATAATCAACAGCATCTATTGTTTTATGTCTTTATTTCTTCATTTTTCTCATTAAGAAAGGAACTAGATATAATAACTTTACTTTAAGTTGTTATAAAGACAATAATTGGGTTAAAAACTTGGTATTTGGATTAAGGAGTATCTGGCTAGAAAAGAGAGTAACTATACTCCCTACATGCTCAATACTGTGTTAGGTGCTTCTGAACATTATTTTAGGGCTGGGATTTAGCACAGTTGGCAGAGCACTGCGCTGCAGTCTCTGAGGTCCCAAGTTCAATTCCCAACACCACAAAAATGGGAGAAGGACCTGGAAATCCACTCCCAAGGCAATCCCAAAACAGTCAGCCATTGAAAACCCTATGAGGGTCACTATGAGTCAGTACCAACTTGACGGCACCTAACATCAACAACAACAACAAACATTATTTTAATTTATATCTAATAGGTCTGATGATATGAATGTACTTGTACTTTAATAAAATATAATGAGAGTCTGATTGCAGAAACGGAGATCCATATAAGGCTTTCAGCCTATTTTTTTTTCTCTGAATGACCTCTATAATTCAGACAACATACAATTTCATCCATTTTCCTAGAAAGCTCTTATGTAGCATATCACTGCTATGGAAAAATTAAAACTAACTCTGAGACAGTAGTTATCCTAATTATATCATAGACATGAAAGATTTGAGTTAAAATACAACTAGAAAAGATACTGAAAAAATGTGGGAAAATGTAATCAAGATCACAGGAGGTAACTGCTGATTCGGTTTCTGACTTTAATCAAGTCACTACATCAGAAGCTTGGTATCCTGCAGTAGAATAAAGTCTTATTATTAGGATAATGGACAAATCCCTGTAAAAAATAACCCAGAAGCATAGTGGTTGCAAAGTAATATAAGTTTATTTCTCATTCTATAAATTTTTTTCTTCACAAGGAATTCTAGGACCTAGAGAATCTCTAAGAGATTTTTCACATCTGCATCATTGAAACTACTGATACTATCTGTACTCCAGCCTATATAACAAAGAAAAATAAGAGTTCACAGCAAATCATTTCCTTTTAAACATCTGAGGTGTCATTTGTACTCATGACTTCTTTCATTCCATTAGTGTTAACTTAGTCATTGGTCCATAACAAGTTCCAAGAGATACTTGGAAATGATAAGCTAACAATGTGGGACAGTATGCTGCACTAAAATGTAATTATTATGGGATAAAGAGCTAACAGATTTGGGGTGCCAGCCAACAATATATTACAAAAGAGTTGATAGTATTTCTTTCATTGACTGATAAATCCAAAGAATTTCTGGCAGATACCAAGAACAAATACTTAAAGCTTTCTTATGTTTTTGGAGGCCAAACTTGCTGTAAGATATATCTGGGGAATATATACAAATTCTACACAAATCAACTGTTCAAATTTCTCCTTGACTTTAGTAAAAATCATGTCAGCAAAAAGGATTTAGCCTCTCCTTCCTCTCTTCATTCAAGCTTATATTTTAACATTGTGTTACTCCTGCTATGTGGTAAGCCAATGGTTCCCTAGTATCTGGAGATCTGTGCCCCAATTCTCTAACCTTATCTGGCATGTTTTGGCCACTGTTCTCCATTTCAACTCTCAACTGCCTGCACAGTCAAGTTACAACTTTCTACTTTCATTTAGCCAATTGTTTTGTAGAGCCAGAGCTGTGGGTTCTCTACTGAAGGACCAAATTGTGCTTTTGACCAAGAGTACTGGTTATAGAAGAATACAAATAGTCTCAAGTACTCAATGTGACAATTTCTGATAATGTTTATGCTTATCTCTAATAAAATAATGTTGCATGACAGTAGCCCATGATGACAGATATGTTAACTGAAAATATATGTGCAGTTATTTAGTTTTTATAGTCATTTCATACATGATGTTGTTGTTGTTAGGTGCCATCAAGTCGGTATCTGACTCTTAGCGAACTTCATAGGGTTTTCAATGGCTGACTATTTCAGCATTGCCTTGGGAGTGGATTGCCAGGTCCTTCTCCCATTTTTTTTGTGGTGCTGTGAATTGAACTCGGGACTTCAGAGATTCCAGCACAGCACTCTACCAACTGAGGTAAATCCCAGCCCCATTTCATATACAAACAACTCTAAATTTCATTTTCAGGAAGTTTTCTTCTAAAAGATGTATTAAAGCAAATGTGGCACATGAAATTCAAAAAATACAAAAGTAATTCAGTGGAAAAGATTTCCTTATCCCAGATTTCCTATTGTACAGTGTTAACATAAAATGTCAAAAGTTTTCTGATTTTCACTGCAGAAATGTTTTATGCATAAATATGCATCTATGGTCTTTTATAATAAAAATATGGGCTGGGGGCACAGCGTGGTGGTCCTATTTTTACTTTTTGACACAGGGTCTCTCTGGGTTGTGCAGGCTGCCTGTGATCCTGGGCTTGCGAGCCTCCTGCCTTTGCCCCCAAGCTGCTGGGAATGCAGGTGTATACCACCGCACCTGACTATAAGCGATTTTATACGTGGGTGGGAGCGTGTATGCGTGAGGTTTATTTTTTTTTTAATTTTTATTTGCTTCCTTCCTTGTTTTACTCTCTTCCCTCTTTCTATTCTCCTTCTCTTTTTCTTATGCTATATATGCATCCTTGTATTAATTATTTTACCATCAGAGCCCCCACATGTCTGTCAGTTTGCCGTGGGGGCTTGCGTGTTGCGATGAGGCTGAGAGCTCTGCCACTGTAACCTCGTACGTGAGCAAGGTTACCCAAGGTGGACAGGTTTTCAGCTGAGCTTCCAGACTAAGACAGACTAGGGAGTAGGACCTGGCGAGCCACTCCCGAAACAACTAGCCATTGAAAACCCTATGGATAGCAAAGAAACACTGTCAGATATAGTGCCTGAAAATGAGGCCCCCAGGTTGGAAGGTACTCAAAAGACTACTGGGGAAGAGTTGCCTCCTCCAAGTAGAGTATACCGTGATGAGGGAAATGGAGTAAAACCCCAGGGTGCTCAACGTGATGATGTGACACGACTCAAAATGAGGAGAAACAACTGTAAACATCCATTAATAATTAGAACATGGAATGTACGTACTATGAATCTAGGCAAGTTAGAAATTGTTAAAAGAGAAATGGATCACATAAACATTGACATTCTAGGCATCAGTGAGCTAAAATTGGACTGGCATAGGCCATTTTGAGTCAGACAGTCATATGGTCTACTATGCTGGGAATGATAAACTAAAGAGAAATGGGGTTGCATTCATCATCAAAAAAGGCATTTCAAGGTCATGAAATACAATGTTGTCAGTGATAGCATAATATCCATACGCCTACAAGGAAGGCCAGTTAATATGACTATTATTCAAATTTATGCACCCACCGCCAAGGCCACAAATGAAGAAAGGGAAGACTTCTATCAGCTTCTGCAATCTGAAATAGATCAAACATGCAATCAAGACATACTGATAATCACTGGTGACTGGAATGCAAAGGTTGGAAACAAAGAAGAAGGCCCAGTAGTTGGAAAATGTGGTCTTGGTGACAGAAATGAAGCTGGAGATCGCATGATAGAATTTTGTCAGACCAATGACCTTTTCATTGCAAATACATTTTTTCAACATCATAAACGGAGACTATACACATGGAGTTCACCAGAAAGGAACATACAGAAATCAAATTGACTACATATGTGCAAAGAGACGATGGAAAAGCTCTGTACAAAATGTCAAAACAAGACCAGGTGCTGACTGTGGATCAGACCATCAACTTCTCATATGCAAGTTCAAACTGAAGCTGAAGAAAATTAGAACAAGTATATGAGAGCCACGGTATGACCTTGAGTATATCCCACCTGAGTGCAGAGACCACCTCAAAAATAGGTTTAATGCATTAGACACAAATGACAGGAGACCAGAAGAGTTGTGGCACGACATAAAAGATATCATTCAAGAAGGAAGCAAAAAGTTCTTAAAAAGACAAGAAAAAAAGAAAAGACCAAATTAAATGTCCAAAGAGACACTGGACCTTGCCCTTGAATGTCGAGCAGCTAAAGCAAAAGGAAGACATGATGAAGTTAAGGAACTAAACAGAAGATTTCAGAAGGTAGCTCGAGAAGACAAAAACAAATATTATAATGACATGTGCAAGG